>JAQMYF010000003.1:444468-455274 GCA_030014195.1 Neosilurus mollespiculum | reverse complement strand
TTTACTATGTAAAGCTGCTTTGTGACAATGTCAATTGTAAAAAGCGCTACACAAATAAAACTGACTTGACTTGACTCTCTCACTATCTCACTCACCCATTCACATACTGTCTCACTCACTCACTCAATCATACACTCTCTCACTCACTTTCACACTGTCTCACTCACTCACTCTCACTCACTTACTCTCTCACTGTCTCACTCACTTAGTCTCTCACTCTCTTACTCTCTCACTCACTCACTCTCACACTCATTTACTCACTCACACACTCTCTCACAGTCTCACTCATTCACTCACTGTCTCACTCACTTACTCTCTTACTGTCTCACTCATTCACTCTATCTCTCATGGACTCACTCATTCATTCACTGTCTCACTCACTCACTCTCACTCACTCTCTCACACTCATTCACTCACTCACTCACTCTCTCACTGGCTCACTCACTTAGTTTATCACTGTCTTACTCATTCACTCACTCTCTCACTGTCTCACTCATTCACACACTCTCTCACTGTCTCACTCATTCACTCACTCTCTCATGGTCTCACTCACTCATACATTCACTGTCTCACTCACTCTCACTCACTCATTCACTCACTCATTCACTCACTGTCTCACCCACTCACTCATTCCTACACTCATTTACTCACTCACAGTGTCTCACTCACTTAGTCTCTCGCTGTCTCACTTATTCACCCACTGTCTCACTCACTCATTCACTCAATGTCTCACTCATTCACTCACTCTCATTGTCTTACTCATTCACTCACTCTCTCACTCACTGTCTCACCCACTCACTCCTAAACTCATTTATTTACTCACACTCTGTCTTAGTCTCTCACTGTCTCACTCTGTCTCTCACTGTCTAACTCATTCACTCACTCTCTCACTATCTCACTCACCCATTCACATACTGTCTCACTCACTCACACTCACACTCATTCACTAACTCACACTCTCGCACTCATTTACTCTCTCACTGTCTTACTCACTCATTTACTCACTCATACTCTCTCTCACTTACTCTCATTCACTCACTCTCTCACTGTCTCACTCACTCACTCATTCACTTACTCTCTCTTACACTCATTTACTCACTCAGACACTCTCTTACTCACTCATTCATTCGCTGTCTCACTCACACACTTTCACTCTCTCACACTCATTCACTCACTTACTCTCTCATTGTCTCACTCAGTCTCTCACTGTCTCACTCATTCACTCACTCTCATTGTCTCACTCATTCACTCACTCTCTCACTCACTCATTTACTCACTGTCTCACCCACTCACTCATTCCTACACTCATTTACTCACTCACACACTGTCTCACTCACTTAGTCTCTCGCCGTCTCACTCAGTCTCTCACTGTCTCACTCACCCATTCACATACTGTCTCACTCACTCATACTTTCATTCTCACACTCATTCACTCACTCACACTCTCACTCACTCTCTCACACTCATTCACTCACTCACACACTCTCTTACTTACTGCCTCATTGTCTCATTCACTGACTCTCACTGTCTCACTCACTCACTCACACTCTCACTCACTGTCTCAATCATTCACTCACTCATTCACTCACTCTCTCACACTCATTTACTCACTCACACACTCTCTCACTCACTCATTCATTCACTGTCTCACTCACACACTTTCACTCTCTCACACTCATTCACTCACTTACTCTCTCATTGTCTCACTCAGTCTCTCACTGTCTCACTCATTCACTCACTCTCATTGTCTCACTCATTCACTCACTCTCTCACTCACTCATTTACTCACTGTCTCACCCACTCACTCATTCCTACACTCATTTACTCACTCACACACTGTCTCACCTAGTCTCTCGCTGTCTCACTCAGTCTCTCACTGTCTCACTCACTCATACTCTCATTCTCACACTCATTCACACACTCTCTCACTCACTTACTGCCTCATTGTCTCATTCACTGACTCTCACTGTCTCACTCGTTCACTCACTCTCTCACTGTCTCACTCACTCATTGACTCACTGTCTCACTCACACACACTCACTCATCCACCCACTCTCTCACACGCTTACTCTCTCACTGTCTCACTCACTCACAACGTTACTGTCACTCATTCACCCACTGTCTCACTGACTTTCTCGATGTCCCACTCACTCACTCACTTACTTACTCATTCACTCACTCACTCACTTTCTCACTCACTCACCCACTCACTCTCTTACTCACTTTCTCACTCAATCTTTCACTCTCTCACTCACTCATTCACTCACTCACTCACCCTCTATCTCTCTCTCTCTCTCTCTCTCTCTCTCTCTCTCCAAACCTCTTGATACTATTAGAGTCATGGGGAGGCTGGAACCTATCTCAGCCGACTCTGGGCAAAGGCAGGGTACACCCAGAACACCTCACCAGACCATCGCAGGGCAACAACCATTCACACTCACACCTACGGGCAATTGAGAATAGCCAATTGGCCTAATGTGCATGTCTTTGGACTGTGGAAGGAAACAAGGGTACCCAGAGGAAATCCATCCAGCCACCCAGAGAACATGCAAAGTACACACAGAAACGCTCCCGACAAACCCGAGACTCAAACCCAGGACCTTCTTGCTGTAAGGCGAACATGCTAACCACTACATCACCATGACACCCTGGATGATACTGGTATAATAAACTCCATCACTTTCCAAGAATATTGTTGGTATTGTCCAGCTTTTAAAACACTAACCAACTACAATAACAAGTGCTTAATAGACTTTTCAACACTGACACTAAATAATGTTTTATTTGTCATGAAAATGTATTAAACTTTATTGTCTTACAATCTATCATGTGCATTCTGTCTATTATGTGTAATGGCAGAATGTGACCACAAGGGGTCACAATATTGAGCTTGAGAACAACAGAATGATTTGGGGGGATCATAGCAGAGAAGAGATAATAAAGGGGTGTCTCTCTGATCCTAGTGATCATAGCTGCTAAGTGATGAGATCCCGTATCTTCCATAACGACTAAACCAATTCACAGCAAAAAAGTTTAAATTTGGTTTCAGGTCTGCCAACAGACATTATAATACATCACTGCCATCTACTGGACATATCATGTCCTACAATAACAACCCAACCTAAACTGTGAATAATTAATAACTATAAACACGTTTAATTTTAAGGGTGGTGTTGAGAACAAGTATTTAAACACCACTGAATAACTAAATATGTCAAAGTAATGAATTGCTAGAGTTTGCTCATTTGAGCTGAGTTACATGAATGAAAAGTGCAGTGTTTTTGGTAAAGATAAAATAAATCACATGGTTTAAGTGCAGACCTGGAGGAAAGATCAATGTTTCAGTTTCCCAAAACAAAAAAAAAAAAGAAAGAAAAGAAAAGAAAAAAGAGTTATGCCACCAAGAACATAAAAATTACATGAATGTGGGTTCCACACGGACAGCTATTAAGCAACCTCGCTATAATTTCAGTCAATTAAAAATCTGAAAAAACAAGTGGTAGATCATCAAGGTGTGCAACTATCATCCTGGAATCCAGGTTAATGCACAACAGCTATCCACGTCCTGAAATCCATGGGAGCTGGTTGGCTGTAGCACTTTCCCTCTGAGCAGCATCACATGTAACAGAGGGGGCACATGCTTGTCTCTCGCCCCTCTCTGGTTGGTGGTGGTAATAGGGAGGCAAAAACTTGATGGGTGCGAATTAACTATGACTAAATTAGGGGAGGAAAAGTGTGGGAAAATCCACAAGTCTGGTTGTGACATCGCCTGGGCTCAGCATTATCAGGAGGTCCATTGTGAATATATGTGGAATGTGCCACTCGTGTCCTTTTCCATAATCACCAGACTGTTAGTTGCAAAGTTCTTATTTCTGCATTCTGCTTTTACACCAGGCATGATGCAGCACTGCAGTGTTAGTGCTGTGCTATCTGCTAGATACAAAGCAATGAGCTCTCTTCTTTTCTTAGGTAAGCTACACTGCACCTTTAAACAGAACATTATAATAAGAAAGTGAGAAGTGAGTTGCAGCTGTGAAATTTATTTAAATGAGCCTTTTCTTTGCGGAATGTATCCTCTGCCTGCATCAAAGCAAATTAACTCAGATAAGAAAGCTAGTCTGTGCACTCAGCACTGCAGAGCAGACTAAAACTGTGGAAGTGCACTTATGAGGGTGCACACAGCACCATTACATACCCTACAGAAGTGTGGGCTTTGGGCTATAGGGAGCATGGGTCGATTTGAGATGGAGCCAAATATAGATGTTATCACAAGTTAGCAAATGGCTGGAAACACAAAGAGGGAAAAAACATTGCAATGCAATGCAATGTTTTATTTATTTATTTGTTTGTTTGTTTGTTTATAAAACACATGTTGAAGGAGTCCAGACACCATCATTAAATAATAAATCATTAAAATACATCATTAAATAAAAAACACTGGCTTATTCCATTGTTTGCCATATCAACTGTGTGTGTGTGTGTGTGTGTGTGTGTGTGTGTGTGTGTGAGTGTGTATGTGTTCTTCTGGTTCCTTTCTTTTACACACACACACTCTCTCTTGTGTGCACATGCATAAACTCAAGTCTCACATGCACGCACTTGTCTTTCTCTCTTGTGCGCTCACACATGCACACACACACACACACCAGCTCACTCTTGCACGTGAGCACACTCTCTCTCTCTTTATATTACATTTTTAAATCAGTGCGCTGTCGTCACTCGCCTCACTTCCGCCTCTCGCACCAGGTGATGCAACACAGCTTACTGAATACACTAAACATGGCATCCTTGTGAGGAGTCCATGAAATCGCTACTTTACTGAGTGTTTAGTGGGTTAAAGCATGGACATTTTGTTTTTGTTGTTAGTTTTTTTTTGCGTTGAGAAGCTGAAATAGTAATCTTTTCTTGGGTGTGTGCTGAACTAAGGATTCTCATTAGTTTTAAGGGTTACACACTCTCCTGTAAAGAGAACGATACACTGACTGAGCACACATCTGGAATGTTCACTCTTCATGTTAAGGCTGCTTTCACAGGCAGACAGTACTTACCGATATTCCAGTATTTACTGCTTAAATCAGAGTATTTCATGTGTATGATACCCCTGTTCGTACCTGTGTGTGATCTGCGTTCCCCGTAAGCTGGACATGGTTTCTTCCAGGTTCTGACGAAGGTCTGCAATGTTTTTAACGGTTCTCAGCCTCCTGGTCTCAGGATCTTCAGCTGGTCAGCACAGATCAGAACTAATGAGGTCAATGATCAATCCTGTCTATCTTTCTCTCTTTCTGTCTGTCTGTTAACTGATCATACCCACCTGATAAATCTTCACTGGATGTCTGGTTGGTTTTGCTGAAGCTACTTGATTCTCCGTTGTGTTCTGTGGAGCCTGTTTCTATGGTGTCATCTCCATCTGTCTGGGATCTGGAAAGAGAGAGAGAGGAGTGTGTGTGTGTGTGTGTGTGTGTGCGTGTGTGTGTCTGTGTGTGTCTGTGTGTGTCTGTGTGTGTGTGTGTGTGTGTGTGTGTGTTTCTGAGCTCTTACCTGTACATGAATGGTGCTACGGTGGCTGTGTTTGGGTGGCTGTACTGCTGCTGAGGCTGAGGAAGCTGCACGCTAACTGTGTTGCTAGCTGTGGACTGGGTAGTTCCTCCGTTACCCACTGAGGTGACACTACGGTTCTGATGACCCTTACCCTCTGTAGATGCGAGACTGGAAGAGGACGAAGAGTTGCGGCTGTCTCCATGGAAACTGATTCCGCTACTAAGCCTCACGCTACGTGGCCGTTCATTGTCTTTGCCACTGAAGGGCACTCCTGAGCTTTTAACTGTGCTTTTACTTCCTGGTTTGGGGATTCCGCTATGTATGGAAGTGGAGTTATCTTTTTTGACGCTGATTTTGCCTCCTTTGGGAATAAAGCTGGCAATTTTAGATGTTCGTTTAGGCTCTGCAGCAGCTATGTTAACTTCAGTTCTGGTAGTGATTTCTTCTGTGGTTACTACTTCTTTACTTGTTGCTTTTTCAAATGTGAACATTCGTTTAGAAGTCTCCTTTCCTCTCTCTTTATCTTTCTCTTTGTCCTTCACCCGATCTTTCTCTTTGTCATTGTCCTTTTCTTTTTCTGCACCTTTAACTGAACCCTTTTTAGCCGTTAGCGCTCGGCTAAAGGTGCGTTGTGCAATGCCCTTAAGTGCCATCTTTGGGCTGCTGCTTGTCAACGTGTAGCCATTAGCTTCTTCCACAAGCTCTGTAGCGTCTACTTTGTCCAATGCAAGTGACATTTGCGCAGCGCCCTCTGGTGGCATGGAGGATTTAGAGCCACTTTTACTGTTGAACAGTTTGAGTTTTTCCAACATGGACTTCTGTGACAGGGATTTTGGAGGTGGGTCAGTGGGAGGGGCCTGTTTGGAAGGGACTTCACCTTTAACCGGGGAAACAGTAGAGGTAGCTGTGTTTTTGGTGCCCAGAGATTTGCTCCTCCAGGGTTTGCTGCTTGAGTTGGGCTGAGGAATGGCGGAGCAGGAAGTGGCAGAGGAAGAAGACACAGTGCTAGTGACATTGGAGGTGCTTGCCAATGATGATGGAGCGTGCTCAGTCATACTTAGAGGTTGGGAAGGACTGCCATCTAATGATTCTTTAAGGAACAGAAACATAAAAAAAAACATCTTCACCTTAGATCACTGAATACAGTGGAGAAATGAAGCATAGCAGAACAATGATGAAAAAAACACACATTTGATCACCACATGACCCTCAAACAGTCAGTAAACATTTTTTTGGTCAGAGCTGCAGTGAATTCTGAGCCTATCCCAGGAGCACTGGTTGCAGTGTTTGAAAATGCACCCCCGATGAGATGCCCATGCATCACAGAGCATCATGCACACAAACAATCACAATGAGGAGTAAGTTAGCTAGCCAGTCTTCCTTCCTGAATATTTAGACAGTAGGAGGAAACCAGACAACCCAGAGAAAACCCATGCATTGCTTAAGGTTTAATATGCTGTGTGTGCATGTGTGTGTTTGTGTGTGTGTGTGTGTGTGTGTGTGTGTGTGTGTGTGTGTGTGTGTGTGTGTTGAAAAAAATGGGTGTTCAAAAAACCTAAGTGGCTTAGACTGAGCCACACAATACTATTCCAGTCAACCAGCAACTGAAGAGAGGAAAATATGTACTGTATTTGTTTGGCTGTTAAATTCAGATAACACTAATCTTTCTCTAGAATTGATAACTGCAGCTTTAAGTATATTTTTATATTTTTTTTAACCATAAAAGGTCTTTTCATTCCCTAATGGCCAGCTGGAGAACTGTTTAGACGAACAAAGATAACAGAACCACTGCAGTGTCACTACTCCAATCATGTCTTTAAATAAAAAAAAAATAAAAAAAAGAATCAAATATTTTAATGACATTAAAACAAAGTGAATAAGGACAGCAACTGAACAATTCTTTCATAGTTTATTTCACTGAGAGAGAGCGAGGTATCAATTATTAGTTATTACTCACCTCTACGAAAGAAAAAAGCAGAAAATGCACATCATTTTAAAAAGCATGTTTCCAGAAAGACTGACCGACTCACTACATCAATAACACTCCTCACACAGACTCTTAAAGCCCCCAACCCTGGGTTAGAGTCCGTCCGCCCGCCCCCCGCCCCTCTCTCTCTCTTTCCAGGAGAACTCAATACTGTTGGCTTCAAAGTTTTAAAGAATAAATATCGATCATTTAAATTTCTGGTTATACTTTTTTGTATTTCTAATATTAGTCACATGGAAAACATGCAACTCACTCACTCAATTATTTCTGGAACCACTTTATCCTATAGGGTTGCAGGTTCTCAGCTGATCCTGAACATCTCACCCGACCATTGCAGGGCCAACATACATACACAACCATTCACATTCACACTCACACCTAGGGGCAATTTTGAACAGTCTAATGTGCATGTATTTGAAGTGTGGGGAAAAAAACAGAGTACCCAGAGGAAACATACACAAGCATGGGGAGAACATGCAAACTCCACACAGAAATGCCTGAGCCCAGGACCATCTTGCTGTGAGATGGACGTGTTAACCACTACACCACGTCCTAAATGTAACTACAATAAGTATGTGTATTTGAGTCATTCATTGAGTAATGAGTATTTCACAACTGAAAAAAATTCCACTCAATGTTACAATGATCTATAAAACAATGATTAAATAAAATCTTTACATGAGACACACCAAGCTACACTCATAACAGTAAACGGGCTACGGAAGAGGGAGAAGAGGGGAAGTCGTAAGTGGAATTGCCCTGCGATGATCGAGTAAGCTCTTCAGGATGTATCCTGCTTTTGCCCAGAGTTGGCTGAGATGGGCTCCAGCCTCGCAGCAACCATAATAGGATTAAGTGGTTCAGCAAATGAATGAGTGAGTGAGTGGTATTGTAAGCATAAAGGGACTAATACTGGATTATTACTACTATTATTATTATTATCATTATTATTATTATTATTATTATTATTATTATTATTATTAATGAAATCCAATAAACTGTCATTGTAGTGTGTGTGTGTGTGTGTGTGTGTGTGTGTGTGTGTGTGTGTGTGTGTGTGAGTGTGTTCCTGTTTGCTCCAGTTTCGCTTTAGCATCCAAAAACAAAGCAGCTATTAGGAAGTGATTAAGGCCCAATTAGCCACAGGGAAAATGGGTCAGACCACTAATGACTTTCAATAGGGGTAAACACTGGGAAGAAGAGAGAGATAGAGGGACAGATATTTTATTTATGGTGAGGGAGATTAGGCAAAGAGACAGAAATAACACCAGCTGCCTCTGTTAAGGTTGTGTCTGAGAAACAGTAACGCTTTATCAAAGTGTATCACAGTTACTCATCATTTCAAAACTTTTATATTTCTTTCTTTTGATTTCTCAACAGAGGACACAGTCCCTTTTCAGTCATTAACACTACAGCTTTAACTTCCTGAACATTTATTATCCAGCAGTGATCATTCTGATCATTATCAAATAAAGACCACCATCTGGGTTAAATCCACTGAGCACTTGCAGTGTTGTACACTACATTACATACACAGGATACTGTAATCGCCGGCGTTAGTATGTGAACCCTGTTCTGACCTCACCCATGCATGGATTTTCACCAAACGTGGTGGGGACACTCCTAGAGTAACAGGGATGATTTGATTTTGGAATGTAAAGGTCAAAGGTGAAAGTCAGACCAAGGTCCGACCTTTTAAGAGATGGACACTTCCCATGTTAAAATTAAATTGCTTGTATCTTAGAAAATAAATGGCTGGAAACTATATACACCTTTTGGCTTTCAAAAATTCAAGGGTGTACCCCACAAAGTCAGGTGATGACAGGCTACAGACTTCCTATGGCTCTAGTAAGCAGTCCGGCAAATTAGTTCAGAACCTTCTGCAGGTGAAACGTGTCTTATTCGAACTTGATATCTTGGGTCAAGTCTCTTTAATATCGAACTGTGTGGTGTCATCACAGCAAGATCTAAAGAGCTGTCTAAGGCCTTCAGAAAAAGGGTTGTGGACATCTATGAATTTGGCAAAGAATTTATAAAGATCTCTGACTTATTTGAAATGAATAATTCCATTATAATGAAAAAGTGATGTAAATTTCAAACAATTGCCATTTTGTCCAGCACTGACAGATCCAGCAATTTCAGCTGAGAGCAGACCAAGAGGCGTGAAAAGAAATCTTCATCAACCCCAAAATTTTCATCACATTATCTGCAATTATCTCTCATTCAACTCAACTGTTGGCAATTATCACTCACTGCATGGGAGGCATGTCAGGAAAAAACTGGCTGTTTAAAAGAACATTAAAGCACAATGACAGTTTAGCCATGTAAAACAGTGAAAGACAAAACCTAAGTCTTTAAGTAGCTTTCAGTAAAATATATTATATTATATATATTATATTTTACTATATTTAACCCTCATGTTTATCTCTCTTTACCTTCATGTTTTCTTTATTATTTTTTGAGTAACATCTTAGAGCTTATCTAATAGCATTCTCATTCCACAGAATTAGTGTGTGTGTGCGTGTGTGTGTGTGTGTGTGTGTGTGTGTGAGGGTCTGTGTCCAGTACTGTTTGAGGCTCCATTTTAAGGCTCCAACACTCTCTCTCTCTATCTCTCTCTCTTTCTCTCTCTCTCTCTCTCTCTCTCTCTCTCTCTCTCTCGCTCTCTCCAGCACAGCCCTATAATGTGGCATGTGGTGTGGTACCTCTGTTCTGTATGGCTGAAGGTTTGATTTTTTCACTGAATGTCTGACTGCGTCTGTTTCCTGCGGTGCTGATTAAACCACGTGGTGACGACTCATTACACACAGCAGAAACTCTTGATGTAGGGCCAGGAAGTCTAAACGACAAAGAATATTATCACAAAACTGTTTAAAGCAAAAGAGTCTGGTCAGAGCATCCCAAAGTCAGCAAACACATGAATACATTCACCAAAATTAATAGAACAGGGGTTAGTGTTCAAGTACCGCAAAAAAAAATTATTGTGAATAGTGGATATAGGTATAGTAGGTGGTATTGTGTATAGTGGATATAAGTATAGTAGCTGGTATTGTGTATAGCAGTTATAGGTATAGTAGTTGGTATTGTGTATAGTGGATATAGGTATAGTAGCTGGTACTGTGTATAGTGGATATAGGTATAGTAGCTGGTACTGTGTATATTGGTTATAGGTATAGTAGTTGGTATTGTGTATAGTGGATATAAGTATAGTAGCTGGTATTGTGTATAGTGGTTATAGGTATAGTAGCTGGTATTGTGTATAGTGGATATAGGTATAGTAG
>JAQMYF010000003.1:428839-441102 GCA_030014195.1 Neosilurus mollespiculum | reverse complement strand
CACGACATCGACATGGTTAAATATAATGAATGTGAATCAAAACAAATACATGCAAAAGGTTAAAATAAAGAGGAAAACTGGAAAGAAAGATTATGAAGATAGACAGACAGGGAGAGAGAGTTAGAGACAGAGCTCGCTAACCTAGATGTCTTTTTCTGACCAATGGAAAACTTGAGAAGTTTGCTCTCAGAGGATGGCCTAGACAAAAAAAGAAAATAAAGATACAACAGGGAACAGAAAGAGAAAGACATACAGTGATAGACTGAAAACCAGACGTTGAGTATGTGATGAAACTGATGTTGAATATACTACAACACTGACTTATTCTCCTAAACAGGAAGTAACAGGAACTGCATCATACCTGGACTGCATCTCCGCCTGTTCTCGATGAATCTGTGCTGCTGAGGTTTGTGTCCCATGCGAGGAGGCTGTGTGTGTATGAGTGTGTGTGAGGTGCGTGTGTGAGGTGCTCTGCTGCTGTTGCTGCTGCTGCTGCTGCTTGTATCGAGATAAACTAAAAAACAGTCCCAGTATTGCCTTCAGATTTCCATTTCTGATTTCTGCAGACAGGCAGAAGAGAGAGAGAGAAGGAGAGACAGAGGCAGACAGAATGAGAGAGAAAGAGGCAGAGAGAGACAGAGAGAAAAAGAGAATGAGAGAAATAGGGAGAAAGAGAAAGGGGCAGAATGAGAGAGAAAGAAAGAGAGAAAGACAGACAGAGAGGGTGGTGAGAGAGAAAGAGAAAGACAGGCAGAGAGAGAGAGAGAGAGAGAGAGAGAGAAAGAGAATGAGAAAAAGAGAGAAAGAGAAAGAGGCAGAATGAGACAGAAAAACAAACAGAGAAAGACAGAGACAGAGAGAGAGAGAGAGAGAGAGAGAGAGAAATGCAGAGAGACAGAGAGAGACAGAGAGAGACAGAGACAGACAGACAGAGAGGGGGGCAAAGAGAGAGAGAAAGACAGAAAAAGAGAAGAAGACAGAGAGAGAGAGAGAAATGCAGAGAGACAGAGAGAGAGAGAGAGAGAGAGAGAGAGAGAGAGATACACTGATATCCATATCCATGCAATCATACATATAAAGGAGACTGTGATCATTCCTACTTCAGTACAACTGAAGGGGCTTGTGTGATGAAAGGTGATTTTATTAGTGTACTGTAGGTACCAGAGGATCACCACTTCCTTTTTGAAGATAAGTTTTTAAATAAATTCTTTACTAACATGTACATTCTACAGGCTTCTAACACTTGGGGCTAATGGAGTTAGCTGTCTTATGCTATGCTTATGCTAATATGCTAGTTGTTAATTACCCTTTTAAGCAGTAGTCTTGTACAAACCATGGCATGTCAATCAACACAGCAAAGATTAGAATAATTGCTCACTGCTTATTCACTTATTCCAATGTGTTCCACTGAAAGCTGTCTTTAAACAGTACAGAGGTTCCCAGCCCGGGTCCTGGAGGAACTGTGTCCTGAACAGTTTAATGTTTTCTTGTTCCCTACACATCTAGTAAACAGCTCTCCAGGATTTGCACTTATTGTTATAAAGTAGGAAAGTACAAAGCCACGCCTTCTTTACTGAGATTGACAGGTACAAAGCCACACCTTCACTAAGACTGACAGGTTCAAAGTCACACCTTCTTTACTGAGAGTGACAGGTACAAAGCCACACCTCCTTCACTGAGACTTTCAGGTACAAAGCCATACCTCCTTCAATGAGACTGACAGGTAAAAAGCCACACCTTCTTTACTGAGACTGACAGGTACAAAGCCACGCCTCCTTTACTGAGACTAACAGATACAGAGACACACATCTTTGACTGAGATTGACAGGCAAAAAGCCACACCTCCTCCTCCTTCTTCTTCCTTTTCTTCTTCTGGGTGCCTTGTCTGATTCAGATGTTGATGAACAAATCATACCTTTTTTTCTGTCTGATGTAATCCTATAATTCCTACCGCCTTCCTTTCCAACAACTTTTCCATTGCTCCGACATACGACATCCGACATCTCTCTCTGTATTCCACATACTCATCCATCCTCTGTCATCCCTGTTGTCATCAATCTTTCCATACATTCTTCCCTCTCTCTTATTTATCATCTTCAACAATGATCTCTCCACACCAATTCTTCTCAAAACTTCCTGGTTTGTTACTCTCGCCACCCAGCCAACTCTCTCCATTCTTCCATAGAACCACTTTTCTGCGGCTTCTAGTCTTTTTCTCATAGACTGACTGATGGTCTATGCTTCTGTGTCATATAGCAAGGTCGAGCAGACATAGCACTGAAGAAGCCTGTTTATTGTTCTTGATGTTAGCACATTGTTCATATTCTTGAAAGCAATGTTTGATATTCCAATCCGTTTTTTTAATTTTATTTCTGGCTCACATCTGATGTTATCACACTTCCCAAGTAAGTGAAACTTTTAACCTGCTCCAGTTGTTGTCATTCTATCCTGATATGACATTTCAGAGGATTTTCCTTTTTCGAAACTACCAATGTGTAAGATTTTTCCTTGTTCAGTGTCAAACCCAATTCTTCACTTCCTTCTACCACCCTGTTTACTATCCTTTAGAGTTTGCCTTCTGAGTCGGCTATTAGCAGCGTCATCTGCATATCTGATGCTGTTGATGTTAACTCCACCGACTTTTATGCCATCCATGCCTCATAATCATCTCAGTGTATATACAGAACCTTGCCTGACTCCCCTACAAATCTTCACATATGGACCAATACTGTTATCAGTTACTGCTGCTTTCTGATCATAGGGAACATTTTTCAGAAGGTCTAAATCTTTACCATAAATGTCCAGACACCCCAAAATATTCACGAGCCTAGTGTGTCGTACCTTGTCAAATGCCTTCACATAATCTATAAAACACACATATATATATATATATACTTCTTTTTGCATGTGTATTGCTCGCTCAGATAGCATTCCAAAATCCTTTGTTTGGTTTAACACCAAAATGCTCTACTGCTACATCACCTTTGGTTTTTCAAAACTCTCAGAATCAATTTAGTAATTTGGTTCATGAGGCTTATTGTCCTGCGTAATTCACATTTTGTTTCCCCTGGTCGTTTTGGAAGAGTTATAAATATCGACTTGCACATTTCTTCTGGCAATTGACATTCATCATAGATTCGGTTGGCCATATTGCTCACCAGCCCCATGCCAGGGTCATCAAGAGCCTCCAACATTTACATCGATAAACTATCAGGACCGGTTGCATGCCCCCTCCTCATAGCCATTATTGCTGTGATGATTTCACTTTCCAAGATTAGCAAACCCTCATTTCTTTGTTCGAACACTGGTCGTTCCCCTCAGTTATCAGCAAATAATTCTGTGATATATTCAGACCATCTCTTCAGGATCGCTTTTTTCCACTATAATTTCTCCAATTCTTCCTGTTGCCGGTCACTTTTTTCACCTTTCTATGCGTCAACTCCGCATTGGGCCTTTTCAGCATTTCTATTTGCTCACATTGCTCGTTCAAATATTCTTCCTTTGCTTGTTGGTATTTGTTTCTAATTAACCAGTCTAACGTTTTATATTTGTCTTTGTTCTCTTTGTTTTTCTTCTTACCTTAGCTTAGGAAACTTTCTGGACTTCTTTGATCTCCCTAACTTTAATCTTATGGTCACAACAAAAGCTACATGCTCACTATTATAGTCTGCTCCTGGGTAGCATTTTGTCTGAAGTACGGATGAGCAAAAATGATTTTTAACTGTTATGTAATGTATTTGTTTTTTGGTATTCCTATCAGGACTTCTCCATGTCCTGGGTCATCTATGATGGTGCTGAAACCATTCATTCAAGATCACACCAAGTTAACCATTAACCATTAACCACACCTCCTTCATGGGCACCAATAGGTACAGAGCCACACCTTTACTGAGACTGAAGGGAGCAGAGCCACACCTTCTGCACTAAGACTGACAGGTACAAAGCCACACCCCCTACACTAAGACTGACAGGTACAAAGCCACACCTCCTTCACTAAGACTGACAAGTACAAAGCCACACCTCCTTCACTAAGACTGACAAGTACAAAGCCACACCTTCTTCACTAAGACTGACAAGTACAAAGCCACACCTCCTTCACTAAGACTGACAAGTACAAAGCCACACCTTCTTCACTAAGACTGACAAGTACAAAGCCACACCTCCTTCACTAAGACTGTCAGGTGCATAGACACACCTCCTGCACTGACACTAGTAGGTACAGAGTCACACCTTTTCTGGGACTGAAAGGTGCAGAGCTTTACTGAGATTGACAGGTTCAAACCTTAACCTCCTTTGCAGAAACTTACAGGCACAAAGCCACAACTCCTACACTGACACCAATAGGTACAGAGCCACACCTTTACTGAGAGTGACAGGTGCAGAGCCACACCTCCTTCACTGAGACCAAGAGGTACAAAGCCATACCTCCTTCACTGAGACTGGTAGGTACAAAGCCACGCCTCCTTCACTGAGACAAGTAGGTACAAAGCCACACCTCCTACACTGAGACTGACAGGTACAAAGCCACACCTCCTTCACTGAGACGAATATGTACAAAGCCGCACCTCCTTCACTGAGACAAATTGGTACAAAGCCTCCTCCACCTCCTTCACTGAGACAAATAGGTACAAAGCCACACCTACTTCACTGAGAACGACAGGTACAGATGACAAGCCTTTTTCACTGAGACTGATGTTAGGACTCCTTTAAGCGATTTAGAGTAGCCATCTGATCTAATATGCATGTCTTTGGACTGTGGGTGGAACTGTAGTACCCAGAGGAAACCTTCACAAGCACGAGGAGAACATACACACTCGGTGAAAAGTAAAGGTGTGTATGTGTGTTTGGGGAGTGGAGTCAACATAGTTTCTTACCTTCAGCTGAGAGTCCCTGGATGTTCACACCTTTTGCTGCCAGAAAAGCCAGACATGTATCAATATTTTCAATCTGGAGAGAGGAACAAGTAGGATTAAGTGCTTCTGCAAATTAATGTTTAATAAATTTAATAAAATACATAATTTTATTTAACTAAAATCCACAGGGTTAGGTATCTATCTTAACATACCTACAGAGTAAGAAGGAGAAATGTAAGGAATTAGGGCCCAACACACCCTGACATGTATTTGGTGACAGTTGTTGCCAAGGGTCAAAGGTCACATCAAGGAATTTGGGAACAGGAATTCATATCATGCACTCGGAATAAAAATAACTCTCTAAATAAGAGATGTGTTGGCATGCTTAGCATGTTCAGCTACACCCACACCCCCAGTGGGTGAGTGATTGTGTGTGTGTGTGTGTGTGTGTGTGGTATATACAAATGTGCCATGTGACTTCTACACACCCTTTAGCGATTCCTGTGCTCTGATTCTCCCCATCTGTTACAGTGCTACAGCTTTTATTTTAGAAATTATTATTATTATTATTATTATTATTATTGTTATTATTATAATTATTATTATTATTGTTATTATTATTATTATTATTATTATCAGAGATCCCTACACCCTATTGGGCTTGTTCTGATTTTTGATATTATTTTTTAATTTAACAAGCCCCAGAGAAGTTTGGCCAACCGAGTTCATTCACGCAGAAGCTCTGAGATGCCTGTTGGCAGCGGTTGCTGGCAGAGAAGCGTGACGCCAAGGAGATCATCAATGGGGTGGTATTGAAGTAGTTCATCGCCCAACTCTCAGCGGGAACAGCATAGTGGGTCCAGTGCACCCATCAGTGAGATGATCCAGCTGGCTGACAACCACTTGGCATTTCCTGGTAGATGATCCTGTCATTCTCCCTCTTTCTTTCTCTCTCCCTCTCTCTCATCTATCCCCTTCTTCTTCCTGTCCCTGTCCAATTTCCCGGAAGCCAGGTCGCCTTCCCTCTGTGTTTGCTGGACACCCCAAAAGTGACATTATTTCCTTTACCATCGATCAAGATCTTCTTCTGTCATGATCCCGCATATCTCACCACTAGGGGAGCTATTGTGTGTTTTTGTTTTCCTGTTTTTTCCATGTGCTTCTCCAGGCTATGGGCGTGGTCTTGCTGCTTCCAATTATCTCCACACACCTGTTGCTTATCAAGAACCCTACTTATACTCCAGCAAAACTCTCCCCAGTGTTGGTTCGTTGACATTGTCGCTACCCGTGATTCTGACTACATCAGCTCTGGATTCTTGTGGATTACCTGTTCCCCTGCCTGCTCTGCATTAGCAAAGTACCCAGCCTCCAGTAGTATTGAACCTCCTTTGGTTTTTCTTCGTGTTTTTGTTTGCTTAGGAGCTTTGATAAAGACCAGTTTTTTCACCCCACTCTGCCTCTGTTGTCCTGCATTTGGGTCCTACTCAGCTTGTCCTCCCTCGTGACATCTTCAAAATAATTCCTTTTTTAGGTGAGCTGATTATCTGGAGAATCAGCGTTTGTGGGTTCAGCTTGTCCCACACGTGACAGAACGAACCAACCAGACATGGACCCAGCAGACAACAGCCAAGTCTTCCTTGTCCTGAGCCAACAGGGAATACTCCTTGGTCGACACAAGCAGGCCATACAGCAGCTCTCAGCTCGCATACTCTGGAGGGCATCCTGGCCAGGATTGAGGACCTAGTTAAAACTAAATTTGAAATTTTACCTGAACCCCTATCAGAAGGTCCACTGGAAATAGAGTCAAAATTTACATCTAAAATTAATACTGAGTTCCTGCTTGAAAATAATTCTGAACATCCCTCTGAATAGGGGTTCTGACTGGATCCCAGTCAGAACCCCTATTTGAAACAGAATCTGAATTTGCCCTGAACAGATGTCAGAACTGCTTTTAGAAAGGGAGTCTGAATATTCCCATAAACCCAAGACTGAATTCCCTCTGGAAGCGGAATCTGAATTTGCCCTTGAATCCAAGTCTGAACTACAATTGGATGCAGAGCCTGAATTTGCCCCTGAACCCAAGTATGAACTTCCTCTTGAAGGAGAGTCTGAAATTTCCCTTGAACCCAAGACTGACCTCCTGTTAGAAACCCAGTCTCGACTTGTATCCGAGACCAAGTCTGAAAATATTCCTGAAACTATATCTGAACTCCTTCCAGAAATTAAGAATGAACTTGAACCTGAACCCAAATCAAACATCCTGTTGGAAAATAAGTCTGAATTTATGCCTGAATCCAAGCCCGCATTTGTGCCTGAACCCAAATCCAAACTCCTGATAAAAACTGAACCTGAATACACAGCTGAGGACATTGTTTCAGATGGGGGTCCCCAGTTTACTTCCCAGGTGTGGAGAGCTTTCTGCCAGGCACTGGGCACGACGGTAAGCCTCTCTTCAGGATTTCACCCACAATCCAATGGACAGTCAGAGAGAGCCAATCAGGAGCTGGAAGCCGCCCTCCGTTGCATTGCTGCTTGCAATCCTTCCTCGTGGAGCACTTACCTGGCCTGGGTCGAACATGCCCACAACTCCCTTGACAGCAGTGTCACAGGTAAGACACCCTTTGAGTGTGCTTTGGGCTATCTTCGCCCCATTGTTCCCGGCTCAAGAATCGGAAGTCGCTGCTCCTTCAGTCCAGTCTCACCTACGGCGGTGCAGGAGGATTTGGAAGAAGGCCCGTTCGGCCTTACTCTGTTCCACATCCCGCACCCAACGTCAGGCTAACCGTCATCGGGTCCCAGCTCCACAATTCCTTCCTGGTCAGTGTGTGTGGCTATCTACCAATAACATTCCATTATGGACAGAGTCACGTAAGCTCTCACCCAGGTACATTGGCCCATTTAAAGTGTTAAAGATTATTAACACCTCTGCTCTGAGACTCCAGCTTCCCAGCTCCATGAAGATCCACCCCACTTTTCCCGTTTCCCAACTCAAACCGGTGTCCTCCAGCCCTCTGAACCCTCCAGCTGCTCCCCCACCACCTGCCCGGCTTATAGATGATCATCCTGCCTACACTGTCAGACGCCTGCTGGATGTTCGACGTCGAGGCCGAGGTCTTCAATACCTCGTTGACTGGGAAGGATACGGCCCAGAGGAACGCTGTTGGGTTTCCCATAAGTTCATTTTGGATCCCTCCCTCATCTCTGATTTCTATCAGGAAAACCCTGGCAAGCCTGGTGGACCGCCAGGTGGCGGTCATTGAGAGGGGGGTACTGTCATGATCCCGCATATCTCTCCACTAGGGGAGCTATTGTGTGTTTTTGTTTTCCTGTTTTTTCCATGTGCTTTTTTAGGTGAGCTGAATATCTGGAGAATCAGCGTTTGTGGGTTTGACAGAGAAAAAGAAGTTTTTTCTGAAGTTAATCAGTCTATATTTGTTATGAGAAATGAAGGAAATTCTGAGAATTCCTTGCAGAGAAACTGAAGATCTCATACAGTGGTGTGTACTTCTTCCTTCACAGAACAGCACAAACTGGTTCTAACCAGGATAGAAAGAGAAGTCTGAGGCCCTGGTACACAACTTCTACACTCTCCTGATTCTTCTCTCCATATTGTTTTGCAGACTGATCCATTGGACAGATTATTATTATTATTATATAGATTTTATATTGGTTCCAAATCGCCCAACACAAGCACAGGGAGAACATGCAAACTCCACACAGAAACACCCTCAACAAGCCCGGAACTTGAACCCAAGACCTTCTTGCTATGAGGCAGACATGCTAACCACTACACCATCCTACTTAAAAGGAAATTAAACCCAAACTTAAAAGATTGCATGCGTTGTTTATATCCGTTTCTATTAAAGCACTGTTTCATACACATTCTTTTGTGTGTTAAAAAAAAAAAACCCAGCAATAACTCTACACACAGGGGGGTGCCATTATAATGTGAAAAATAGCAAAAAGTCACAGGACAATCCTGAGTTTCCATCAGCAATACAGAGCTAGCAGATACTTTTCTTTCATGTACAAGAGCACATTTGTTTTAATGTATGTAAAAGGAATTGTGCATGATTTGTATTTGTGCCGAGGTTAATTTTATTTTGAAGTATACTTTGTACTGTATACTGTTATTATTGCTATTCACTTGCCTTATATGAACTGATGACTTCACATAATTGTCTTGCAATTTTGTGCTCTCGCAAAAGTGAAACAGTTCTTTCCAAACTATCAAAAGGATTTTATTAGATTTAGAACTTTGAAACTGTAAGTAAAAACCACCTGATGATGAAAATATAAATATGTTCAAGTGTAACAGGAAAGTTTGGAAGACTTTCATTTAATTTCACTTTAACTGACCCATTTTTTTTACTACATATAATAAATAAACAAATAATAAAAACCTTTAAAAATGTATAAATCATCCTTTTTCGTGGCATAAGACATCCCAACAGCAGGGGTGAAGAGTAACGAATTCTGTACATAAGTACTGTAACTTGATTTTTTTTTTAAACATGGTATACTTCAGTACCTTTGACTGCTAATATACTGTATTTTAATACATTTCTATGAAAACTCTCTTTACTCAGTGCTTTAAAGTCAGTAGATTATTGATTTTTTTTTTTAATGTGTTTGGCCATGTGTTGTGTTCATCACAGGAGAAAACCTAATTCACTAATTTATGTAATATGGACACAATATACCCAACGCACAGTAAACACACCATGCTGGTAAGTGAGCTGAATATAAAATGAAGTTGTTGTTGTTGTTTTCTGATGAAAATGTGCAAAAAAATCATGAAAATAACCTAAGAAACATAATTTGCACTTGATACATTTGAAAATGCCTCTTGACCATAAATTGCTTGACCTTTGGCTCGATGGTCCCAACACTCATAGTAAATTAGATACTCCGACTGTTCAGTTTGAACTTGGCAATGTTATTAATGGCTACAGCAGATAAAACTGACAATTCCTCACCATGGCAATATCTGAGGCCCATATCTGTGATTTTTTTAAAAGAACAAAGACTCATATCATATCAAAGGCTTGTTCTGTTCACCACGCATTAACTTCAGGAATCCACTGTCCAACCTGAGATCGCGTGTTGAGGTGTGTAAACACTAGTTCAAGTCCAGCTAAATATTCTGAACGTCATTTTAGAGTCAGTGAGGTCAGTAGGTTGTTTCAGAGCCATTAAGTTCCATGAATCCATTCTGGCATCAATACAACATTGTGCTGACATTAAAAAAAAAAAAACATTTATCATTGAAGACATTAAAACACACACACACAGAGAGAGAGAAAGAGCTGTTTTACAAAGGGGTGTGCAGTGTGGGTTTCAGTATTTAATATCCTAATAAAATTAACCAAAGTAATTTCCCATTAAATGCACAATAAGCCTATTAGAGTAACAGGTGTGTGCACCTGCCTACAGTGCTGCATCACTGGTTTTCTGTGTCCTTTCTTTCTTTGCCTTTCTGTCTTTCTTCCTTTCTTTCTTTCTCTCGCTCTCTCTCTCTGCTCTTGTCTGACCGTTTATGGTTTTGTGTGGGTGGAAATGGTGAATTGGCCATGATGTGGGTTTGCCGCAGTGTTCCAAATATTTCAACTAATCAAATTCTCAAATAAAATTTTAACAACAAATTCATTCATTCATTCATTTGCTGAATTGCTTTATCCTATTAGGGATGCGAAGTGGCTGGAGCCTATCTCAGCTGACTCTGGATGAAGGCACACTACACCCTGAACGGATCACCAGTCCATCACAGGGCCACCACACACAAACATTCACACTCACACCTGGGGCAACAGCCATATGGAACCGCCAATTTACAGCCAAAGAGGAAAACCACACAGGCACAGGGAGAGCATGCAAACTCCACACAGAAACGCCGATGCTTAGCGCAGGACTCCAACCCAGGACCTTCTTGCTGTAAGGTGCTATCCACTATGCTACTATGCCACTCATGTTACTGCTCACTCAAGAGCAGTCTCAGGAACTTTATGATCACATATCATACAACAACAACGACATGGGGATTTTTTTTCCTAACCCCAAAAGAAATGCTGTTCACACTGAACACTTCAGGTGAGAGGCGGAGGGGATACACAATGAATTGGTTACCTGTCTATTACTGCACTAACACAGACATTCACACTCACACCTGTGGACAATTTAGAGTAGACCGTTAACCAACCGAACATGTCTTAGGATTACTGGAGGAAACCGGAAAACCAGAAGGAAACCCATGCCAGCACAGGTGGAAGTGCTAACCACAGCGCTGACATAGGTTTATTTAAATTAGTGAAATCAATCCTCTTGTACTGAAAGAGTACTTACATTGAGGTGGGAGCTAAAAACCTCTCAAAATGGTGTCTTAGAATTATAATCATCCACGCTTACAGGGGAGTACTTTCTTCAACAGTTCTGAGAACTATGCAAAAGTTCCCCTGGTTGGAAGGCACCTGAAGGCTGAGCTGAGCAATCTTGCTAATGCAAGGCAGCATTTAACAACATTATTGTTGCTCTTTCAGTGGATCACTTGATTTTGACAAACAGCTAGCTAGGTTTGAGAATGTGTTGTATTAAAGCTGGGGTTGGTAACTTCAGAGCAGTATAAATAAACTGTTACAGTGTATTGGTTAAAATGGTCTTCACACCATGATTAGATTATGAGATTTGAAAAAATCATCATCTGTGACCACTGTAATCCTGTAAAAACACCACCCAGTCATTGCCTCATGATAAGCTGAGAAATATCCAATCAAATGTCGTTAAAATTAGTCGTTAAACTCTTCGATTTCTCTCCACTTTCTGTTCAATAAACAACACTCATGATGTATATAGTAGCTGTGACAGAAAGGGATGATGACAACTCCTGGAAGATACAAATCGTGTACGTGAGCTATGTGACAGAGCTTCATCTGAAACAAAGACACGGTTTCATGGATGAACGATGGAGCTGAGAGCTCTTCTCTACGGTGAGGACATTAACCAGATGCTCTGGCATTGGGAATAATAAACCACGCCCTAACCACCGTCAGCTGTACTCTACCACACATTATCTCCTGCTACACGACTCACTCCTAATCTTCTCTGCAAATGAAGGCCAGTCGCACCTTCAGCCGACTGCTGACACGCCCCTTACCTATGTTATTAATGAACAATGACACACCTTTAACCAGTAATAAGTACATTTAATATTATGGAATGTCTGAGAGGGTGGCACAATGGTGAAGTGCACATCTGCCTCACAGTAAGAAGGTCCTGGTGAGAGCTACATGCTAGCGTGGGTTTCCTCCGGGTTCTCCGGTATCCTCTGACAGTCTCTGACTGTAATGAAATTTTCTTATATGGTTCGTATTTTATGGTTTCACCCAAATGAGGATGGGTTCCCTCCTGAGCCTG
>JAQMYF010000003.1:366284-380803 GCA_030014195.1 Neosilurus mollespiculum | reverse complement strand
CTATCAAACTGGTAGCCCTTCGTATGACTCGGTACCCATGAAGTAGCTCTCAGTTTCAAAAAGGTTGGTGACCCCTGGTCTAAGTGTTACCCTGCGGCAGACTAACGAGCTGTTCAGACAGGAAGAGTGAAGACAGCCTGCTCTGAAATCTCATCCTTTAATTTCTGCTTGGGTGTGGATTTCTGCTGCAGTTTGTAGTAAGGGAAAGTTACAGTATTTTACAAATAAAAAAGTAAAGCCGAGTTAGCGGGTGGTTAAAAATAAAAAATAAAAAATGCACATGCTCCCCACTGTCAGCCATTTTCAGCATTACGTGCACACCAGACCATTTAATGGGCGTGTCCCAAAGTGTCACACAAGCTAAACCAATTTTAAAAAAAGCAAGACAAACATTGTTGCCCAGAAACAATGCAGGCAGAACTGTAGTTCTTGTGTATACTGGTCCCAGGTATAAATTGATTTGTGTGTACTGCAGTTAAAGTGAAGTGAAATTGCAGCTGAAGGTGAGGAACTCTTCGAGTTATCTTGCCTCTGGCTCCAGATGAACGTGACACAACACAGCAGTCTTTTAGAGAAGGCCGGCAGCACACTGCTGTAAAGGGAAGGGGGAGTAGGTATAATAATCATTTTACCTTTAAATTCTTTTCATAATTATTGGGAGCCAAAAGTGTGATTGAAAATAAAATTAGATTAATTGTGTTGGATACTATGGACATAAGGCAAAAAGGGTTAGATATGCATTTAATTCCTTATTGTCACAAAGTAATTAAGGCTTAAAATGGTGTGGATGCTTTTGCCAGCAAAAGAGTTAAATGATGCAAACCATGAAGACAAAGTCAATACACCATCCAGAATCATAGTCCATAAACAGGCAGGAGTAAACTACAAATGTAAAATGCATTCCCAGGTAGAATATACTAATACTTTTATAAGAATTAATCAGATTTTAATGATGCAAATATGTCCAACACATCCTGTTTTCCACCTCAAACTGTGCTCAAACTAAGCCGTTTAATCCAAATTAGGGTCGAGGGCGAAGTGATCTCTGGGCGAAGGCGGAGTAACACCCTGAACAACGTGCTAGGCCATGGAAGGGCCAAATTGTATCTAATGCTTTATTAATTTAGAAGAGCTTTTCTATACACTTTGTCTTCAGGCTTGAATCTCATACAGATGAGAATGGTCCCAATCAAGTCTGGTTTGTTTCTCATCTCATCTCAGGGAGGTTTTCCTCCCTCTGGATCACACCTGGATCACACCTCTGGATTGTTCATTAAGGATCTAAATCAAAATCAAAATTTACATCTGAAACGCTACATAAATAAAACTGAACTAAACTGAACACACACACACACACACAGACACACACACACACACACACACACACACACAAGCACACAAACTCCTTCCCACACACACACACCCTCACACATTCACACACACACACACTCCTCCCAACACCTATACAACCACACACACTCTCCCCCACTCATACGCCCACACATACACATATATTGCAACTCACTCTTGGCAGGTCTGCCTCTGAGCACCATTCAGCCTCAGAAACTGTTCCAGAATGCAGCTGAATGACTCATTTTCAATCTTCCCAAGTTCTCCCACACCACTCTACTGCTATGCTCTCGTCATTGTCCTCGTGTAGCTGCTCGCATCAGATTTAACACACTAATGCCTACAAAGCCAAAAATGGACCCGCATCCTCCTACTGCAAAGCACTTATCACACCCCACACTGCACCGCGTTCTCTCCGATCCTTGAGCACTGCTCAACTTGTCCCTCCTTTTATCAAGGGACAAGGAAAGCATGCATCTAAACTGTTCTCTGTTCTGCATCAAGGTGGTGGAATGAACTTCCTTTAAATGTCTGGACAACTGAGTCACTGGGTGTCTTTATACAACGGCTGAAAACCTACCTTTTTCAGAAGTTTTTGGATTAGCACCAGTATCTATCCTTTTGTTTATATATCTTCGGGGGAAAAAATCCTCTACCCACTGAGTTTTGACTGGTGGTACACTGGGCATGTGTCCTGGTGAACCAGTAACAGAATGTATTCACTGATAAAGACTGCAAAGCTCTTCTATAAGATGTTATGAATCAAGGTGGCTTCCAGATGCCGTAAATGTGTACACACAATGTACACACACTTTCTATAAAGGCTGTGCTAGCTCCCTGGAGAGTATAGAGTGCTCGTTCTGCACTATCTCTATTTAAACACACAGATCAACTGTTCAGAGATTAGCAAGGTCAGTTTGAGCTTTACTCTGTGTTTTATTGGGCTTCCTTTCTTTTCTCTGATAATAACATGATGGTGGCCAATGTGATAACACAAAATTGCCCACAACCCATTGAAAAGGGCATGGCTATTGGAAAAAAATACAGGAAAATGACAAAAACAATTAATAGTACGGTCCTGTTTCCAGTTAGATACAAAATTAATGTTGCATAAAGAAAAGACTATAATATAAAAAAGATACTGTACAGAACACCGACAAGTTATCTTTGTGATGCTCAATAAACAATTAGTGTTGAATTAACAGACCATACTCCCTTTGCTTGCATGGGTTTCCTATGGGGACTTCAGTTTCCTCCCACAGTCCAGAGACTTTATGTTAACTATCTGTTCGAAATTGCGCCTAGGTGTGAATGTGAGTAAAAATGAATGTTTGTTATATAGAATACGTTCTGCAGGGGTTGCGCAACCCTCTCAGCTTAAAACAAAAACTGCAACATAAAATGAAAATGAATGTGGCTCAATGCATTATGGATACCATTTCTAAGTACTTATACAGTTTCCTCTTAGTGTTCTGTAGTAACTGCATGTTTATTCACACTCGATTCGAAGTTTAATCAGATTCAAAACCTTGACCTTAATTTTGACCTTTCAAGGTCAAAGGTAATTGTGTCATTTGAAAGTGTTTCAAAGATTCCAATTAGTGTTCCATAGTAACAGCATGTGTTTTGACACTTGTTTTAGAGTTATTAGTGTTCAAAACCCTTTCAAGGTCACTCAATGCCAAAGGTAACTGTGTCATTTGCAAGTGTGTATATGGTTTCCTATTTTGCCCTCACTGTTTCTCTTCCTCTGAAAATTAGTTGCCAGGCCCATACCCCATCCCCCCACCAAGTTTGACTAACAGACAAACAAGCAATGAAATAGATGCTGGTGAATATATAATCACCATTCCTCTCCCACCAAGTGGCGGAGGTAAAAGGGTATATAATTTGGGCCAGGTGATAAACAGGTACGTGAATCTGTGGACTTGCGTGTAGTAACTCCAGGAGAAATGACTGTGAAGTTTCTGAGCTCCAGTTGCGGAATCACAAGCTACCAAAAATTGGAGTTCTACTGTATTTCATGTAGAAGTTTAGAATTTCTGTGAGATCTTTTTGAGAGCCGTTACAGTTATAGTTAGACTATACACTGTTTGTGTGTGTGTGTGCGTGTGTGCATGTTTGCACACCGATATGCACCCAGTTTCTTATTAATACCCAGAACCTTGAGCTACAATGCCCTTAGAATGAGACTGGATGGGTTTTGACTCAGTAATGTGGTGTAGGTTTGAATCTCCACTCCTGTTCATCATCATTCACATTTTCTACAGCTTTATCATCCTTCTGTCTTAGAGTCAGGATCTCACACGAGGCAAGGAACTTTTGTAGACAAGTGTCCACGCTGATCCCTAAGAACATGTTTCAACTCGTTCCATTTTTCAAATGCAGATCCAATTCTCGAGCCAAGGGTCTACATGTTCTTGCTGGAGTTTGTGATGGTGTAACCTAGGTTTCGGAAGCTTCTCACGTTCTTTATTTTAGTGCCGTTTACATAGACGAGGCTCTCTTTGTTCTTAGTGGATTCATCAACAGTAAAGGCCATTGTTTCTCTTTTGGTGCATGACATTTTTAGTCTGAACCGAGTATACGTGTTATCGTAAGAGGAGGATGGTTTCTGGTTCCTCAAGTAAAAATACCTTCATCGTCTGCATATAGAAGCTTCGTGATTCTATTCTCGCCTCTCGCTCTAGCGTTTTTTGGAGTTCCCTTGGTGATACCTCGTTAGGAATGCAGCACCTGTCTTTGAAGCCTGTCTGGATGTAATCTCACAACTCCATGACAAGCAGGGCACCTTGTCTACATCCGACCCGAGTACCAAACAGTCTGGTGGAAGCTTTGATGTATCATGCCAGCATTCATGCCAGTGTATGAAGCTCTATGGACTGCTACTATCTGAGGGCATTTCAGTCTCAAGACATTTCATCAGGGCTCCGCCTGGTATGTAGTCATACGCAGTCTTTAATCAACAAAAGCAACAAATAACAGAGTCCCAGATTCACTGGACTTCTCAAGCACATAGTGTAATGTGAAGATGGCATCATTAGTTGACCTACTGGCACGAAATCCAAACTGAGATGGCACTAGGATATATTCATAGGCATCATGAACTCAATCTAAGATTATCGCTGATATGTTCTTTGACAGAGTTGCAATAATCCTCAAACCCCTGTAATTCTTAGCACATGACCTCAGATCACGTTTGTAGAGAGACGTGATGCTTGCTGTAAGCTTGAACACGTGTCCATATCAAGCTCACTAGAAGCACAAGGTATGCCAAGAAACATTAAAAGATCACATATTTCAAGTGTTCAGCATGTATTTTATCTGTTCCCATGCATTTCCCATTCTTGAGTCATTTCATTCCCACTTGAAATCCCGAGCTGTCTGGGATCAGTGTGTCGATGTCAGGAAGATCGTCCGAAGGTAGTATATATGGATTGTTCTCTGTGCGTTCTAATTCCGGTTGGGGCTCATATGTTCATGGATCAAAGTGTTCAGAGAAGTGATGTTCTAGCTTGGATAGTGCCATCAGCAGCTTATTGGATCTTTCCAACTATGTGTGTTGTTTCATCAGTCTAAAGTTCTAAGTGGATCTTATTTGTATTGGTTTTGAAGTGTGCCTTTCAAAGGCAGATACAGAATTTCTTTACGTCATTTCCATGGGCCCCTCTTTCAGTCGAGTCTTTGTCATGGTGGTGCTTTAGCAAGCGCTCTTGATATTCTTGGTTTACCCATGGACTCTTGGGAAGCTCAGGTTCTCTGTAATTAAACTTGCTCTTCTCCCTTACAGCTGCACTGAAGGAACAAAACTAAAATATAAGAAGATAATGGAACAATGAACACACACACACACACACACACACACACACACACACACACACACACACACACACAAAGACTCCATATAACCCCTCTTAATATCAGAGACTCCAACAGTGTGGGTTATTTCCAAGCTTTCACACTGCACACAGAGACTCTAACTTTCAGTAATTAATACTGGCTGGTTGTGTTTCAATCCACAGACGGCTGACAGAGAAGTCCAAGCCTGCAGTCAGGGAATCTATGACCTTCAGCAAGTACTTATACAACATTTTCAGTTGCGAACATTACAAAACGAAAGAGTGAGTAAATATTCATGTAAATGAACTTCAAATTTGGTTTGTGTCAGTGCAGAAAAGGGACTATCACATAACCCGACCTGGAAAAGTCTGTGGAGGTTATCAGGTACTGAATGAAATATTAAAAATTTAAAAATATTATTTCTTTATTTCTTAGACAGGTGAACAAAATATAACTGTAGGTGAACTGAAAATAACTGTTCCACTGTTCTCCTAAGTTCTCAGCAATTTGGAAGCGAAATAACTAAATTATTAAACAAATAGATAAATAGGCAAATTAGTACCTCACATATTCAGCAAGAAATACATTTAAAATAATATAAAATAAACTAGAGGAGCACTCATAGAATGTAAGGTCCCTTCGCAGGCACAAATGTATTAATATAACTTGGCATAGTTATAACAAAATGTGCCCCCTAGTGGGTGTCAGAAGAACATTTCCCCCCATGGTAAAGATGTGGATTATTCAGGATCTGTTTTTCAACATGATCCTAAGCTCGGACCACATCCAAAATGCTATTTTAAAATGTATTTCTTGCCCAGGCCCTAACTTGAAGGTTAATGTCCATGGATGAACTAGTCATTACCGCTTTACATTGTTTCAAGTTCCGACAATTAGGCGTGTACAAATTAAAAGGTTTATTATGGTTAAAAGTGATAATCCTAAAAATTATGTTCATAGCAGAGCTCTGGAGCTCCATACTTGTGGTAAAGCTCAATCTTGCTGTCACGTTAATTTTCAGATGTCCACACAGGCAACTTAATAAATGAAGAAAATGACGGGAATATATATTGCCACTGTCGACATGCACATGCTCTTCACAGCTTATTCTCTTATCTTATGTATGCATGTTTCTGTAAATTACATCCAAACATTTCTGAAGATCCATATTTAGGCAGTGCTGAAATATTTATAACTGATTAAAGGGGTAAAGCATTAAAATAATGAACTGTTACAAGGACATCCCAGATGGTTACTAGGATGTTTCTAGGTCATTTCTATAATATTAAAATTGGTTACTTGGTGTTTCATGAAATTTCTAGGGTGTTGCAAGGTTGTTTCTATGGTGTTCCAACTGGTTGGTAGGAAGTGGCTATGATATATTTTAAAAAATGGTTGCTAGGGTGTTGCTAGATGGTGTCTATGCTGACTCACTTGTTTGCTAGTGTGTTGCTAGATGGTTGCTGTGGTATCTCAGCTGGTTGCAGAGAGTTGCTAGGTGGTTTTTATGTTGGGTGTTGTTGGGTGGTCTCTATCCTAACTGAACTGGTTGCTAGTCTTTTGTTAGGTGGCTGCTATGGTGTCCTAGCTGGTTGGTAGGGTTTTTCAGCTCACTGTCATTTTAAAGTCAAATCTTCTTCCTATAAATAACTTTCTTAAAGATGTCAGCAGGTTTTCATCAAGAATTTGATGGTATTTTGTTCCATCCTTTTCCTTCCAGTCCCTGCTGCAGAGAAACACTTACATTGCGATTTTGTTAAAATTTGATTTAATTTTTATTTTTTGTGATAAATATTGCTTGATTCAGACCAGGGTCAATGATCTAACATACCCTAAAATCTGTGAACGAACAAGATTGCTGGTATATAAAAGGGATCCAAGAGGCCATGTCTCTGTACTCCAGATTAAGACAAAGCATTAGGGATGAAAGCCTCATTCACTTTAGGGAATTAACACGAGTGACAAAATAGACATTATTTACACTTTATTCTAAACTTATATAATTATACACGTTGACATAATTATACGACAGTGACAGTTTTTATTCATAAAACGTATGTTACTTTATTCAGAAGACAAGTCGAGCTGATGGACATTCGGTTAAAAACAAATCCTGCTGACGAAAAGCTCAGAGGTGGCAGACCAGATTTAGTTGCCAGGGTCAAGCAGGGGTCCTGAATATAGCATGTAGCAGGTAAATAACAACATATAGCTACAGTAAAAGTAACAACATATAGCTAAAGTAAAAGGGTATGGCACTCATGTGAAAGGCATGGTGCTGCGCCACACTAAAACAACCGAGCGCGAACTCTGAGTAGTAGTAGTAGTAGTATTCGATTGCAAAATTAAATCATCATTATTATGGTTTCATCAAACGTTTTTTTGTGTTGCAACATTAGTTTGAGTTCCTGCTTTGCACTCATCATATAGTGCTCTGTGATGGCGACTCAGGTGATCAAAAGGATTTGTTGCGGTACCTCGCGTTGTGGCAACAACTGCGAGGGACTGTCGGCACAACATGCCTTTTTGGTCTACATCTTTTTATATTTCCATATTTCGGATGTTAACCTTCTGTTTGGGACTAAGTCGTCCTTCACAGTCTCCCCCTCTTGTTTATCGCTCATCTTCGGCGTGGTGTGTGTGAGGGACAGCGTGTGCATAGGGGGAGGGGCTGACTGTGAGCTGACTGCTCAGAGAGTGAGAGAGAGAGAGCAGAGCATGGAGTTGGTTCAGAGATGCTCATCTTAAGCAAAACAAAAGTTGATGTTCTAAAAAAGAGAAAGCATCGCATGTCCAGTGATGCGACTATGGCACATGCGCACATTGCGATAACTGCTTCAAAGTTGCCATATCCTCTCTAATCAGTTTCCTCCTCACTCTCTTATCCTGTTTGGAAAAACGCTCTCGTCCGGGACAGGGCCTAGTAGTACCAAACACTTTCCACTTCTTGATTATCCACTTCACTGTGCTCCTGGGGATTGATGAAGCCTTTGAATTTTAAGTATTCACCTCCTGACTTTAGCCTGTCCGCAATCCACAGCTTTTATCCGAGACCTTTGGAGAGTGCCTTGTTTGATTTTTTTACTTGTTATTTTTAAATAGACTGCAGTTTTTTGAAAGTTCTTAAAGGCAATGCCAAATTCCACCCAGGTTTGTGGGTGAGGTGTTTCCTAATTATTTTCTGTAATGAAGCTGGATGTTGGTTGAAGAGGTTCATTATGATTCTCCCAGGTGTGGTACAGCTCAGTGGGAACTCCAGTGAGGCTCACTTAAAGCATTATTACTCTTCTGTGTGTGTGTGTGTGTGTGTGTGTGTGTGTGTGTGTGCGCGCATGTATGCGTGCCTTTGTGTATATGTGCTCTGTGTTTGTGTGTGTGTGCATGTATATATATATATATATATATATATATGCACACACACAAATTATACACATATATGTTTCTGATGTCTGTTAGCTAGCTAAAAGTGTAATAAAATAAAGTAAATAGCTAGCTGTGTAGGTACTGAAATACCAGTTTATAAAAATAAAATATTAATAAAGTATTGAATAAGCAAACATTAAACCAGGGACTGTAACATTACCTACACAGTGTGTTTAATATTGGATTCTGCTTCAGATTCAGATTTATATATTATATTTTCTGTTTCAGATTCATTCATTCATTCATCTTCTTCCGCTTGTACCTGGGTCGGGTCGCAGGAGCAGCAGCCTAAGCAGTCAGGTTCAGCTTCAGATACTGGGGTAAAATTCCACACTAGGAACAAACAGTAGCATCAGTATGGGGTGTGAATTCTGGCTCTGACGCCTCCACACACTCCACATTATCACACAGGAGTGTTCTTTCACCATTTATACCCACCCACAATATTTTCTACCACAATAAGTTGTTTAGGTGTGAATTTAAACCCCATGTCCCTGACCAGGCAGTAATGAAGGTACTGGTAATGTTAATGGACATGGACTTTCTTTGTTCCTGAAGTTTCCCACGTCACTCCTTGTTCGTAATAACTTCTCATTCCTGGAATGCTTTCACTGCTTCCCACCTACGGAGGTAATTATGTCGCAAAATTGAGAACCGTTAGAACATTATTTAAGAAATGATTCACTTGTGTTTTTAGTGTGAGAACTTCCCTCATCCCCTAATCATTTGCTAAACCACTGAATCCTTTTAGGGTTGCAGGGAGGCTGGAGCCTATCTCAGCCACACTAAGGGAAGGGGTCACACCCTGAACAGCCTGCCAGACCATCACAGGGGAATACACACAACCACTCACACTCATACTCACACCAACAACCAATTAGCCTAATGTGCATGTCTTTGGACTGTGGAAGGAAACCAGAGTACCCTGAGGAAACCCAAGCAAGCACAGCGAGAACATGAAAAGTCCACACAGAAACACCCTTGCCAAGACTGGGATTTAAACCCAGAACCCTCTTGCTGTGAGGCAGATGTACGCCCACCACTATACATTCAGTTACTGATTATTGTAGCTACTGCAAGCTGCTTGCAAAGGCAACATAACATGAGTCATATAGTAGATACAGCCCCTTTATCAGCTGCAAGGTCTTGGTTTTCTCCAAACACCTCTCCTGTATAATAAATGGATTCCCATGTCTGCTGTTGCCATGTCCTGTTCACTACGCATGAAGTCAGTGCTGTCGGTAAAACAGGCGTGAGACTGTTACACTATACAATAAATCCATCATAAAATACATTTCTAAAATTGATGTGTTTGTGTGTGTGTGTGTGTGTGTGTGTGTGTGTGTGTGGTATGCAAGCTTGCCTGCATGTATATGTATGAAATATGAATATGTATATATGTAAATATATGCAAAATATGAATATGCGATTTCTCATTGCATGTGATTGTGTGTGTGTGTGTGTGTGTGTGTGTGTGTGTGTGTGTGTAACATGGGGGCTGGGCTGTTCTGTATATTCACACACATTTATCACACCCTCTGTTCTGGAACCTTCTGAGAGGTCGACGTGATGTTACAGTGAAGATGGTTCTATCAGCCAATCAGACCAAGAGACTTGCAGCAGACCAATCAGATCACTGGTGGTAGGAGCAGGACTGATGAGGGAGTGGAAGAGCAGTGACAGCTCAGGACACTCAGACTCTCTCTCTCTCTCTCTCACACACACACACACACACACACACAGACACACACACACTTCGAAGCCCCTCAGAACCAGGAATCAGAGAGGAGATCCTTCTGTATCTTGCTGTCGAGAATGTGTTTCAGAATTTCATTTTTGAATCTGTAATAATTTTGAAAAAGATGTCCAGTGAGATTCTACATCTTTTTGTTTTGTGATTTGTTTGTTTTTCATCCATAAGGAACGACAAACTGTGGTCCAGACAAGTTGTAGTAATTAAAGGTGCTATATCTGTGCAACACCAGCATACTTTAAGTGTAATAATTACCTCTGTGTGTGTGTGTGTGTGTGTGTGTGTGTGTGTGTGTGTGTGTGTGTGTGTGTGTGTGTGGGTGTGTGGGGGGGGGGGGGTGGGGGTGGGTGGGACTGGCTGATGGCCGCAGTAATCTGCCTTTGCTGTCATCTACAGGAGTTTTCTCCCATACATCATGGACAGAGATGGTGGGGGACCAAGGGTGGGGGTTGGGGATGCCAGAAATGTAAAGTCAGTAGAAAAAAGGGTGAAGAAGTGGGAACTGGGAAACGGGAAAAGCAATTAGCAGTGATTTTGTGCATCTCCCGAGGCAGGTATATTATTATTAATTCACAAACCTATTGAAGTATACTATGAGCTGTACTATTTGAACTGCTGCTGTCACAGAGATCTGTCATAGCACATATATCACACACCGATCACACACACATCAATTACATCAAGAAAAGTAGAGAAAATTTTTTTTATTGTAAAATATGTAAATGTCATGCCGCTGTTGAGCACATGAAACAGAATACTGTTTCACTGCACACGTTTTACGGGAAGGAGAATTTACTGTAACACTTCCCCTCTCCAAGATTCTGGATGTGGAAGGGGGATGATCTTCTGAACTCTGGACAATCTTCTTAGCTGTTTTATTGCTTGATGTAGGCCAATAATTTGATCCTTCTGAATTACAGTGACATCTTTTCCACTACCATATGATAAGTCTTCCCACATAATTATTTAAGAAAATAGAAGCTACTCACTGCGTAAGTTAACGGATAATTAAAATGTTGCAGCTGAAACATTAATTACTGCAGTAATTATCCAATCAAAGGCTCTTACTTCTCTGCTCATTTAAATCCAGGCAGTAGCTTTGTTTTGGCAGGGGAGTGTAGTTATTTGCTTCTACAGCATCACAGGAACAATAAACAACAAAATGCACTTTCGTAGAAAAACAAACATCTAAATAGTAAGGTTGATATTCCTACACACTAATTCAACTCTCAGCTTGTTCATACCACTTCAGCAAATACAAACAGAAAAAAGCTCCCGAAGGTGTGCAGAACTTTGCAATAAGCATACATAACATTCTCCCTCTCTCTCTTTTAGTATTACTGTCGAGCTACAGGTGCTATTCTGAGATAGCAGTCATCACAAACTTTCCGCTCTCGGACCTGTGTGATCCATCCTGATGTCCTACTTCTGGTTGGAATTGTCTCACCTTGCTGTTGCTGATGATGGCCCCAAATTGACCTAAATATAGCTTTCAACATGGCTGTAGACTGCTGCTGATGTAAATAGCTTTGCTGAATTGGCTTAGGACCATTTTACAGCTCATTTTTAAAAATAATTAGTACAAAGTGGAAGGACATTATTATTATTATTAGCTGGTTGATGTATACATATCCCATTAGAGATCCCATGTGATTATAGTTCCCAGAACCTGAAATGAAGTGACAGTGCTCACTGATGAATTATTAAACACAAGAACAGAGGGGGGAATGTGGAAGATGTGCATTTTCTGAAGTCGATGTGCTTAGCTGAGGTTTTAATTGTGTTGAGCTGAAGCTTGTTCTGGCAACACCTGAAGGATATGTAATTATTGAACCTCCTGTGGTACTTTGATTCATGACCGTTAGTGCTAAGACCAATCACAGTAATGTTACCTGCAAATCTAAGGAACTTCACATATCCATCAATAGAAATACAGTCAATTGTGTAGAGTAGAGAGAATGTTCAAGCGCTGAGAGGACACAACCTTGTGGTGCTCCAGGACCGATTCCCACAGACTACTGTCCTTCCTGTCAGAAAGTGTGCTCCACATACAAATGGAACCAGGTACAGGCAAAGTTCTTGTAGGAGTACAGGGATGATGGTATTGAGGTCTGAGCAGAAAGAGAGGTTTTCTCTGGGTGCTCCGGTTTCCTCTTAGACTCCAAAGACATGCACATTTTGTTATGTGGCTGCTCTAAATTGTCTGTAGTCGTGAATACCCGTGTGAATGGTTGTTTGAGTCTGGGTTCCACTCAATGCGGCATAATGACTTTTAAACTTGTGTAGCATACAGTCTTGAGGAAGATGCCAATGGTTCACATAAATACGTATCATGGCGAATGAGTAAGCAATAGATTATAGAAGGTCCTCTACATCATGTGCAGTGGCGTCACAGTGGGTAAGACTCTGGGTTACTAATCAGAAGGTTGGAGGTTCAAGCTCCAATACCAGCAAGCTGGCACTACTGGACCATGAGCAAGGTCCTCAGCCCTAAACTGCTCAGATGTATAAAGCATATAAAAATGTAATTGCTCTGGATGAGAATGTCTGCTAAATACTGTAAACGTCTACAATCACCCAGATGAGGATTGGTTTCCTTTTGAGTCTGGTCCCCTGCAGTCAGGTAATGATTTCACTGGTGTGTTCACCAACGCTTATGTGATTTGTGATGGTTTTGAAGAAAAAATCTCTGTGTGTGGTTAGCATGTCTGCTTTACAGCAAGAATGTCCCAGGTTTGAGGCTCTGGGATTTTCTTGTGGAGTTTGCATGTTCTCCCACTGCTTGCATGGGTTTGCTCTGGGTACTCCGGTTTCCTCCCACACTTCAAATACATGCACATTTGTCTAATTGACTGTTCCAAATTGCCCCTAGGTGTGAGTGTGAATGGTTGTGTGTGTTGACTCTTTAATGGTCTGGCGAGTTGTTCAGGGTGTACCCCACCTTCACCTGGAATTGGCAGAGATAGCCTCCCTGTGACTCTACTAGGATTAAGTGGTTCAGTGATTGAATGACTGATGAAATGTCTCTGTAACACTCTCAGCTGTGGTAGTAAGTACTACACTGTAATCATCCTGTAGGTCTGACCGTCAGGTGACACTGATCAATACCTAAAAATTCATATAAAGAGATTAAAATAACGACAACACACAAACCCAACACCAGTCTCAACCTGTGGATTATAAAACACGTCCCAGGTCTGATCTCCCCAACAGTGCTCCTCACTGGGGCATCCTATAGGAACAGTGATGATCCTGATATTTATATTTAAATGACGACAGTAATAATATTGTCTGTGTTTTGATCACAGTTTATTGTATTACTGAACATCAGCACAGGTTTTATAAACTGAACCAACACATGGAAACGCTGCCCCTTGCTACCTCTATAAATAATTGAATAGAGGAAAAGGCTGAGGCCTATCGATCAAGGCCATTATCCCATCACGTTACGTTCCTCAAGGGCAATGACAAGATGGGTGGAGTCAGAGCTGTCAATAAAAATCCCCAGCCAAGGATGAACGTCAGATCTAAAAGTCAACCTCTGGATTTGTGTTTGCAAAGAATGAGGATGAACACACAGGCTGCATCCTCTATAGGAGGGTCAGGTTTAATATTAACTATTAACCATCCCCAAGAGAACCCTTACCATGAGAACCATCCCCATGAGAACCATCCCCACAAGAACCACCCCAATGAGAACCATCCCACCAAGAATCATCCCCATGAGAATCAGCCCAAAGAATCTTCCCAACAAGAACCAACCCTACAAGAACTGTCCCTACAAGAACCATCCACCTTGAGAATCATCCCAATGAGAACAATCCCCATAAGAACCATCCCTACAAGAACCTTCCCAAAGACAACCGTCCCCACAAGAACCATCCCTACAAGAACCTTCTCAAAAAGAACCATTCCCACAAGAACCATCCAAATGAGAACCATCCCTACAAGAACCATCCCAACAAGAACCATCCAAATTAGAACCATCCCCACAAGAACCATCCCACCAAGAATCATCCCCATGAGAATCAGCCCAAAGAGAATCATCCCAACAAGAACCAACCCTACAAGAACTATCCCTACAAGAACCATCCACCTTGAGAATCATCCCAATGAGAACAATCCCCATAAGAACCATCCCTACAAGAACCTT
>JAQMYF010000003.1:335505-347176 GCA_030014195.1 Neosilurus mollespiculum | reverse complement strand
AGAGATAGAGAGGGGGGGGGGGAGAAAGATTCAGGGAAATGGGACAAGAGGGGTAGGGAGAGAGAGAATCAGGGAAGGAAGGCGAGAGAGAGAGAGAGAGAGAGAGAGAGAGAGAGAGATAGGGTAAAGATTGTCACCTGTTCCTTGTTTTCTTCACTCATTAGCTCCCCTTTATAACCTCCTGCCAGACTCCACTCAAGGTCTAGCCTCGTTTGAGCTGTGCATCTTACTATCTCTCCTTCTAGTGTTTGGACTCTGTATTACTTATTATATTATATAAGTAATATAATAATTATATTACTTATACCTGTTAAACCCTTGTCTCCGGGTGTCTGATGTTACAGAAGGCTAGACCGAAACTGAATCATGGAAACCATGCCCCTTCTTTCTCCGGACGCATTCCAAGCCCTTGTTGAGGACGTACGACAGTCCCTAGCAGCTTCAGAATCTCCAGTTTTGACATCTCTGCATGCTGTTCCCATGGGGGTCCCCTCGTTAACCCTGCACCCTACTCGACAGCTAGATCCTGACAGCTGTGTTGGCTTCCTGTTGCAGTGTGCCCTTGCCATTGAAATGCATCCCGCTTTCTTTCCCAGTGCAAAGGTTGTTTTGCAGTGTGCAAAGGTTGCGTATGTTATCGCTTTGCTGTCCGGAAGGGCACTGCAATGGGCTGAATGGTTGTGGAGGAGGTCGGGTCCTGTGGTCTCCATGAACGACAACTTCACTACCCACACTGGTTTTCAGCCGACCAGAAGGACAGCCCATCTATAAGGAGAAGCTACAGCATCTACGCCAAGGTAAGATGGAGATTCAGGAAAACGCACAGAAGTTCCTAACCCTCGCTGGGCTCAGTCGGTGGAACGAAGCAGCCTTGGCTACTCATTTCAGTCAGAGCTTGGAGCCATGGCTCCTACTGCAGCTCACTCCCTATAACGATTCTCTGGGGCTGGAAAAGGTGATTCAGTTTGCCACCCACGTCATTCATCGGGGAAGAGAATGCTTGGCCGGGCTGCAAGGGCCTGCCTTTCCCGTTCCTCCGCAGGACACCCCTGAGCCCATGCAGGTGGATGTGGTCTGGCACATAGCCAAAAGATTGCGTCGAAGCATGGATAGACTCTGTCTGTACTGCGGCCAGCCTAGGCATGCTATTTCATTTTGCCTTGCTCGTCCTCTGTGTCCCAGGTTGAGAACTTTCTCGACTCCAGCGAAGCAGGTTAATTCGGTTCTTTGGCTTCAACACCTGGCCCACAATTACATTGGCCAACAAACCATTTCCATAGGGCCTCCAGGGGCCCAGGCAGTGAAGCATGTGCCGTTCTGGACCCAGGAACATTAAGGCAGACACACCTTCATCCTCGGACCAGCCTGCACCCGTACTTCCACAACATCTCTATCATTGCAATCCAGTGGGTCACCAAGGAAAAAGAGACACCTCATCATGTCCCCGCTGGGAAGCTCCTCCCTCTGCCTGTCCTACGTTTCTCCAGGTCACTCCTGGGAATGGACCCCTTTGCTGATCTGCCCACCTCAAGAGTCCCTTCCTGCAGTGTCGGAAGCCGGTTCCTCCAATGCACCATCCACCGAGAGGCCCCGGCAGTGGACGTGTGTTGCGCTGAGCCACTCCGTTACAAGGTTGGGGACAAGGTGTGGCCCTCCACCCATAACATTCGACTCCTGACATCGTGAAAAAAGTTAAGTCCCCGTTTTGTTGGTCCCTTCACCATAGCAGCTCAGATTAACCCAGTCACTTACCGTTAAGCACTCCCTCCTACCTATAAAATGTTTCATTGTTGAAACCATGTCGTTCACCCCTGGTCTCCCTTTCCACAGAGCAGCTAAACCCCCTCCGCCGTGGGCTACCAATGAGGGTCCTATCTATGCCGTCAAGGGCATCCTGGACTCTTGTCGGTGCAGTGGGAGGCTCAAGTACCTTCTTGACTTGGGGGAACATGCTCCGGAGGTATGCTCGTGGGTCCCCTGCCATAAAGTCCTGGACCCCACTTTACGGAAAAACTTCCATCACCAGCACCCCAGTCGAACAGCGCCCTGCACTTGGGGTTGTCCACTGCATGTCTTACTATCTCTCCTTGTAGCATTTGGACTCTGTATTACTTACTCGCCGTAGCCACGCCGGTCAGATTCCCACTCCAGCCTGCAGCTATCCTGTCTCCTCATCTCCTTATGCGTTCGTCCTCCGTGAAAACTTCTCCCAGTTTTCCCCTGCTTCCTGGTTTTATTTCCAGCTGTTTTGGTTTTCATTAGCCCCCTGCGGCTTGTTTACTTTCTCCATTTAGTTTATGTTTTCCGTGGCTCTCTGAGCCTGTTTGTATTCAGTATTAATAAATTTAAGTTTTACCTGTTAAACCCTTGTGTCTGACATAACACTAAGTAGCTGTGGAAAAACAGTTGGCGATAAATCAAAGCATATATGCTTCTATTGTAACCATTATTGTGGGGTTTAAGCCAAGCTCTATACCAGGCCAATTCAATTAATTTGGAATGAGGACCGGGTCATAAAAACAATCCCAAATGAGAATATCAACACACGGGCATAAAACTTTAACTGCAATATTCAACCTCTTCATAAATCAATCCTTATTACTAGTTTCATGAACAGAACTGTTACTGAACTGGTTTAGTCACCAACATTTCACATCTAATGAGAGAAATAAGATATTTAAAAAATTTATATTTAACGAGTGTGTGTGTGGGAGAGAGAGATTTAACTGTTTCAGCGGTGTGTGTTCATGTGTGTGTGGGAGAGAGAGAGAGAGAGAGAGAGAGAGAGAGAGAGAGAGAATTTCCTCTGGGATCAATAAATTATTCTGATTCTAAGAGAGAGATGACGAGGTGAGAAATGCGCGCTTTTTAACGTGCCAGCACACACACGACCTGCATGTGCACAGAGATTTAACTGGCCGTTACTGACAGTTTTAAAGTGCCTTTTCAACTGAATTAATGTCTTCTGCACACGTCTGGCCTTTGGTCTTCTGATTTGAAAACCATTATTTCCCACCGTATTTTCCATCACAATGAGGTTGACAGTGTTTGAGAGATAAGAATTTGGAGAACACAGTGATATAAATGATTTCGCTGTACTGTAAAAAGTGTTTAAGCAGTCATGATTTATAAATTACCCTCAAAATGATTTTTAATTATTTAAAAAAGGGGGGGGACGGCAGTGGCGGGCCGGTGGTAGGGTGCTGGATTACTGATCTGAAGGTCGGGGGTTCAAGCCCCACTATCACCGGGTTGTCCCTGTGTCCCCCAGTGCAGCTAACTGGGTTATCAAAGGCCGGCCATGTCTCTCACTGTCTGTGGTCAGAGACAAGTAAAAGAACTGTTGCGGATTTTCGTCAAGAGTAGGCTGCATAGCCATCAGCGTGTTTCTGCCCTGTGATGGCCTGGCGAGCTGTCCAGGGTGTACTCTGCCCTCGCCCAGATTTTCCTGAGATGGGCACCAGCCTCCCCATGACCCTAACTAGGAATAAGTGCTTCAGAAAATGAATGAATGATTTTAAAAAGCTCTATTTTGTATTAACCTCTATTGAGCAATTTATGGTACAGTTGTCAGTCAGTGGCTCGGCATTTCACTTCTACAAGTGCTGTTGACTTGAAAGTTACATGGTCAAAGCCAGCACACAATTCCTCAGTTTTGATGTAAAATTTATTGGTGTAAAGTGAAAATTATGGGAGTATGAGCAAGTTAAAAAACTTTTTCCAAGATAATCTTCTGTTCTGTGCCACTCTGCTGACATCATGCACTCTAGCCCAGAACATTTCATGCAATAGACACCCATTATAAATACACACTCAGAAACCTTATGCCACTTTATCAAAGATTAAAAGCAAACCATAAAAAAAGGTAGCAAAAGCCATTTTTTACCATCGAAATGATGACTTCAGTGTCTACGTTGTAAAAGTTCAACCAAGTTTCTATGTGAAAGTATAGCTTCTCAGCGAGGCGTCAAACTGAGGTGATGATTGTCAACCTCTCCCCATTCATTTCAATGGGATTTTTTTGGCATGGTGTTTGGCTAATTGTGTCGCCATGGTAACACGAAACACCAATAAAAGTAATAGTACACCTCATGGCACCGAGACGCAGGTTTTCATATATACATTGCGTAGGTGCACTTTGCCGTTCAGTCTTAAGCAGCCACATAATCAGGGAAAGAGGACATGAGGGATAAGGAGAGAGAGAATCAGAGAAAGGGGGGAGGCAGACAGAGAGAAAGAAAGAGTGAGAGGGAAAGAGTGAGAAGGAGAAGAAAGTTAGAGTGAGAGAAAAAGGGAGTGAAAGAGAGAGCGAGAGGAAAAGAGAGAAGAAAGAGTTAGGGTTGAGAGATAACAAAGAGCAGGAGCAGGAGAAAGACAGAGAGAGAGAGAACAGAGAGAGAGGAGAGAGAGGGATAGAGAACAAGAGAGAGAGAGAGAGAGAGAGAGAGAGAGAAATAGAAAGGGAGAGAGAGAGTTCTCACTGAAGAAAAACCTGAAATTGAAGAAAGTATGACACGTGCATTTCCTATACAACCCAGAGAGCTCACATTTATTTAATAAATCAAACACAAACACATTCTTTATACAATTCTGATACAGCACCGTGCAGTTTTTACAAAGCTAACCAGAAACTGCTAGCACCTCAATGCTAAGATCAAGTTTATCAGTTTATTTAAAGACACAGACACATACTTTGCAGTCCAAGTGAAAAATCAGGACCAGTGAGTCATAAAGGTAAAACCAAAAGCTACACCACATTCCGGTGAGCACACAGCTGTACACACACTTCAGAGGTGTCAGTGGTCAGTGATGGTGTCAGTGCTCCTCTGAGCTCACGTCCAGCTTCCTCTGAGGAATGTACAGGCTCTTACTGGCAGTGGGTGTGGCAATGGTAGAGACCGGGGTGTGGAAAAAGCACTGCTGAGGGGCAGAGACACTTTTTGGTGTGGCCAATGCCGGCTAAAAACAATAAGAATTAGAAATAAGTTTCTCATTTATAATTTGGTTATGATTTATATTTAAATCATTTCATTCCACAGTATTATTAGTATAAGTCTGTATATGGGGCAGCATGTGGGTATGTGTACATTTGTGTGTGTGTGTGTGTGTGTGTGTGTGTGTGTGTGTGTGTGTGTGTGCACAGGCATGTGTGTACGGTGCTTACCTGCTGTAGGCTGATGAGTGTGAGGGGTGAGACGGGCTTGATGAAGATCATGCCGTGTGTTTGGAGCGGTGTGTGTGCATGTGTGTGTGTGCAGGGTATGGGACTCTGCTGCTCTGCCACTGCCGCCGCCGTGTGTGGGCTGTTGTGTGTGTTGTGGATCAGAGCCAGGTTCTGCAGGGTGAAGTTGAGGATGGAGGGGTTTGGGCTGGCCCGGTGAGCGGGGCGATGGATAGGTAGAGGGGACGGCGTGAACTCCTGAGGTGAAGGGGCTATCGAACCTGTAGACCACAGCAGACATGAAAGAATTAAACAGAGAAATTGTTTAAAAATAGTCAAATTATTGGCCCCCTATGAAATTTTAAGTTTTCTTTAAAACTTTGAACAAACAAAAGCTACAAGGTCAAAATTTTTATCCCCCTTAAGAACTGATTATAATGTGGAGTCATAGCACAAACCTCTGTAACACAATGATGTGTGTTAATGTGGTTTATTACACACAGTATATATTCTTCAGTAAGGGTGTGAGAAGTCACTTAAGAAAGCATCACATCAAAAACAAAAGAAATGTTTAAACTTGAGAAGAATCATTGATGTTCACTAAGCAGGAATGGACTGCGAGGTTACAGAAAAAGAAAAGCTTCATTTCTGAAGAAGGGTCCAACAAGCCAGACTGGAATAAACAATAAAGACTGGAGGTGTGTCCTTTGGTCTGATGAGATGAAACTAGAGCTGCCTGGCCATAGAGATGCTGTTTTATTTGGAGAAAGAAGGGAGAGGTGTAAAACCCAGAGAACTCCGTCCCCCACAGTGAAACACGGGGGCGGCAGTATTGTGCTGCGGGGTTGCTTCGGTGCATCTGGTGCTGGGAATCTTGTAGAGGTGGAAGGAATCATGAAGAAAAAAAGGCTATGTAAAGGTTTTGAAAGAAAACCTCAAGCAGTCAGCAGTAAAACTGGGTCTGGGTCCTCACTTTGTAGCAGCACTCAAATGATCCAAAACATACACTGGTGAAGCACTACCGCCAGAAGTCCAAAGTGGCTGGACAAAGCCATAAGTGGAATTCTATTGAAAACCTGTGGGGTGAACTAAAGACCATGCCAGGACACCATCAGATCTGAAGGAATCTTCAGGAGAGATTTGCGGAAAAAGAATGGACTGCATGCTGTTATCCAGCAAAAACGGATACACAACTGAGTGTTAGCATTGTAATACACGTGATTTTCACCCCGCTAGCTTTATTCATTCATTCATTCATTTTCTGAAGCACTTAATCCTAATTAGTTGCAGGGAGGATGGCGCCCATCGCAGCCAACTCTGGGCAAGGGCAGGGTACACCCTGAACATCTCGCCAGGCCATCGCAGGGCCCTGCAAGCTTTAGTGAAATCATTTTGTTTCTGTGTAAAAAGTAAAATAGTGTAATAGCAAATAAAACCAGAATGTGTAGAATTTAATGTGGGGGCTCCATGCTCCTCTGTGTACAGTATGTACAGTATGATCATTCATATTACTTTATACTATCGCAAATACCGCCACCACCTGAGGGCACTGCGCAGTGGTACGCCTCGGACATGCACCACTGATCACCTGACAACTGTGTGTACTGATAATACTGACTTCTCCATTCTGTTTGTTGCTAACAGCACCACTCTGACAGTGTGTTTGTGCATGTGTGTGTGTGTGTGTTTTACCTGCAGTTGGTGTGCGATAGATGTATGTTGGTGTTTTATTTATCTCTCCACTGGAGGCCAGAGTCTCCTTAAAGCCAAGCAATGGCTGCTGGGAAATTGGAATCAAATAACCGGAAGGGAGAAGAGTCTGAAACACACACAGCAGAATTACATTGTGATAACTCAGGTGTGTGCTTTAGTGAACTGCTGAATCACTAATTTAGGATATTATCAGGATGATATATTTTTTAGAAAGAAAGACAGAGTCAAAAAGAGAGAGTGAGTGTGAGAGAGAGAAAGAAACAGAGAGAGAGAGTGAGTAAGTGCGAGACAGAGTGACAGAGAAAGAGTCAGCGAGAGAGAAAGACAGTGAGTAAAAGAGTAAGAAAGAGAAAGAGTGAAAAAAGAGAGTGAGAAAGGGAATAAGAAAATGAGGGAAAGAGAGATAAAAAACAGTAAATAGAGTGAGTGAGTGAAAGAGTGAGAAAGAGAGGGAGAGAAAGTGAATGAGAAAGAGTGAAAGGAGAGGGAGAAAAAGAGAGTGAGCAAGAGAGAAAAGGAGAGAGAGAGTGTGAGTGAGAAAGAGTGTGAGTGAGAGAGAAGGAGAGAGTACAAGAGAGAGAAGGAGAGAGAGAGTGAGAGTGACAGAGAGAAAAAGAGAGTGAGTGAGAGAGGTGAGAGTATGAGAGAGGAAGAAAGTGAGTGACAGAGAGAAAAAGAGAGAGTGAGTGAGAAAGAGAGTGTGAGAGAGAGGGAGAGAGAGAGAGAGAGGAAGAGAGAGTGAGTGAGAAAGACAGTGTAAGAGTGAGGGAGAGAAGGAGAAAGTACAAGAGAGAAAGAGGAAAAGAGAGAGTGAGTGAGAAAGACAAAGAGAGGGAGAGAAAGAGAGATAGTAAATAAGAGAGAGAGAAGGAAAGAGTACAAGAGAGAGAGGAAGAGAGGAAGAGAGTGAGAGTGACAAGGAGAAAAAGAGAGAGTAAGAAAGTGTGTGTGAGAGAGAGAAAGTGACAGAGTAAAGAGAGAGTGAGAGAAAGTGTGAAAGAGAGAGTGTGTGTGTGACAGAGAGAGAGAAAGACCACTGTACCTCTGTGTTTACATGTCCAGTTGAGTCCTGCAGAGTGGGCGTGGCCTGATTCTCCATCTTCTCTTCCGGCTCGTCTGTCTCCTGGAAGCACTGCAGCTCCATGCTGTGATCCACAGTGTCAGGAGTATTATGGGGTGTTTTGTTAAATTCAGGTTCGAAGTGCAGAGCTCTCGCAGAGGCCCGGCTGGAAGTCAGGGCTCCTCTACGATCCTTCAGACGAGCCTGTAAGATCTCATACAGCTTAGGAGACGAGCTCTGGAACACACACACACACACACACACTTTAATAACTTCAACAAATCATCACCAATTACAGCTCAAACTGAAAAAGACTGAAAAACACAGCTCAGTGTTCCTATGAGAAATCATCTACAGCAGACAGCGCTCTCACAGAGAGTCCCTCACACTGATGTCAGCGAGATGTTAAGCGCGGTACTTCATGGTCCTTAAGGTGGAGTGGATCTGGAAAATCAGATGATTCTTTAGTTCTAGTTTGTTGAAGATGTTTATTGTTGTGTTTAATTGTACGTCCATGTGAAGGTCGCAGTAATACGTTTTCATTCTGTCTCTGTACTTGACAGTTTGGTGGGAAGTTCAGCAGTTTAGAACACTCTTATAACTCCAGTAAATAAATATAATATATGGCAATGATCTGACTGGAAGTTCCCTGTACAGACCAGTCAATAACATTTGTTCTCAAACTGCCAGCACTCGATCAAAACACAAACTTCAAGTCAATCTTTCTTTTTTTCTCACTCAAAAAAAGATCAGATCTAATTTCCTGGGAAAATAAATCAGACAATCACTGTTGTGTGGTTCGTTTCGATCCAGTGAGCACAGCCTCATTTCAAAAGACAAACAAACAAAAAAACAGACGCTCCCGCTGAAAGGACCATTTTAAAATATGCCAATACAGAAAAATTCACCAAGTTGACTGCTGTGAACTTGAAACAAGATCAGGGTGACCCATATACAATCCCAACCGAGACCTTCCTGAGGAGACCCATCCACCAAATTTAGTGATCCTACGTCATTTCCTTCCAGAGTTTTCACACTAACAAGCCTTGAAAAGCTGAACATTGAAAACGTGACCTTGGGATGCTCCACTTACCGAACGCAGGCACCGACATTCGACTCTTTTTTCAGACTTTTTCTTTTTATGTGTGTGTGTGTGTGTGTGTGTGTGTGTGTGTGTGTGTGTGTAATATGCCATATAATAAATAACTTATGAACTTCGGTATTTCGGTCAGGGAAACACCAGACCTCAGCCTTCCTCTCACCCGGTTAATACATCAAAGCCTTGGCCTGGAATTCCCTGGTACTGACCACAGGTAGTGAGGGTTTATTAACCCCACCTGGGTTAATAAACAGTATATAAAGTGCATATTTGACTTAAGTGTCTAATACCAGAATAGTTTTACTATTATACTTTGTCCTGCACTTCTGTGGTACTGATTTACTTTAGACAGGGAGCATGTATTAGTGCGCACACACACACACCTTTGAGTTCGTCTCAGTCCGTTTCATTTTAGCCGGACTTGTTTCTAAACTTTCCGCACACGTCCGTTTCAGAGCAGGACTTGCCGGCTCGTAAGCGTGCAGCAGCCGCTGGCCTGTGGTCGTCATAGGTGATGCCTTCATGTTTGCTCCTCTGGGGCTTTCGAAGGTCATAGAGCGCACAGCCGTGCTGGAGGGTAGAGGCCTGGCAACCATGCGAGAACGGACAGGGGGGTGGCTAACGTACAGAGCATGAGGAAGCAGCACAGGAACGAGGGAGCAGCAGGGAGAAGGTGCAAACGATAACTGCACCTTTCGGGGACAAGTCTCTCCCCCTGATGTCATCACGGGAGGAACAGGTGACGAAAAGGACTCATTCATTTGCATGTGAGCAGCCTCTTTCAGACCACTCTGCTTCTGAACATTCCTAAAAGTCAGAATTAACAAACAACATTCATTAATAACAATTAAACTGTTTCTTATTTTATTACATCAGTCATGACATGGAAAAATAAAAGGACAACTTCTGATTTATAAGAATTTTCTCTGAATATACATGAAAAGGGAACGTGGCAGTAAAAATTCCCAAAACAACTGGAAACCAAGAGCAAAATGCACACTGATGCAAATTCATTTTCCTCCATTAGCCATACTAGCTATTTAAATAATTAATGAATTAAATCACCCAAATTTAACTGTATATCCGACATTAGTATATTACACACAGAATTAAAAATTATTATTCGGAGTGGATAATGCTTAAATCAAAATGACGCACCCTGAGAGTTTGTTTTGTAGCACTTATTATCTCATCTCAAAGCTCGGAGTTCACCTGAACAGTCTCTGTTCTGGTTAAAATATGAAAATCTCCTTTTAGTTTGCTTTTTATTATGTTTCAGCACAGTACTAGCAAAACTAGGTTTGAAGACACGCCCTTATGTCGTTTCTAAGCTCTGAGCCTGCTTGCAGTGGGAGCTCACCTGCATCCATCATGATTAAAAAATTTAAAAAGACCCTGTTCATTTTGTAAATGATTATTAATGTTGAAAACAGCTGGATTTTTAATGGAACATAGGTGTACAGAAGGAAATTCTATACAAGAAACTGCAGAGAAACTGAAGATCTCATACAGCGGTGTGTACTACTCCCTTCACAGAACAGCACAAACTGGTTCTAATCAGGATAGAAAGAGAAGTCTGAGGCCCCGGTGCACAACTGAGCAGCAGGACAAGTACATCAGAGTCTCTAGTTTAAGAAACAGAATCCTGACAGGTCCTCAATCAGCAGGTTTATTATATAATACCCACCAAACACCCAAACACCAGAATCACCGCCAACACTAAATAGACGACTCCTGGAGTTACAAAGAAAATCCATATCTGAGACTGGATCAGTAAAAAGGAAAAGATTAAGATGGGCAACAGAACACAGACACTGGACAGAGGAAGACTGCGGGGTGCTATAGATAGATGAATCTAAGTATAAAATGTTTGGGTCACAAAGAAAAAAATTTGTAAGGCACAGAATAAATGAAAAGATGCTGGAGAAGTGCTTGATGCCATCTTTTAAGCATGGTGGGGGGAATGTGATGGTCTGGGGGGGCTTTGGTGCAGGTAAAGTGTGAGATTTCACTCCATTTTGCACCACCATGCCATATCCTGTGGACAGCGCTTGATCTGAGCCTTTTTCCTCCTACAACAGGACAATGACCCAAAACACTCCAAACTATACATGAACTATTCAGAGAAGAAACAGACAGCTGGTATTCTGTCAGTAATGGAGTGACCAGCGCAGTCAATGGATCTGTACCTGATTGAGTTGTTGTGGGAGGAGCTTGACCGTACTGTACAGAAAAAAGTGTTCATCAAACCAGTCCAACTAGCTCAATATGGAAAAGATCACTAACTTGACTGCTGTGACCTTGAAACAAGGTCCGGGGCACCCATATACAATGGCAATCAAGACCTTTATGAGGGGAACCCACCCACCAAATTTAGTGATCCTATGTCATTTCCTTTCAAAGTTATTGCACTAAAAGGCTCAACAAGCCAAATATAAAAAAAGTGACCTTGTGACATTGAAACAAGGTCAATACAATCCCACCCTATTTGCCCCTGAGGGGGGTGCCATACACAAAAATTAGTGATCTGATTTAATTTCCTTCCAAAGTTATTCATTCATTATTCATTCATTCATCTTCTTCCGCTTGTTCCGGGGTCGGGTCGCGGGGGCAGCAGCCTAAGCAGTGACTCCCAGAC
>JAQMYF010000003.1:234339-250579 GCA_030014195.1 Neosilurus mollespiculum | reverse complement strand
GGTGTTTCAGTTTCGTCGTGTGTAGCAGTTAAGAACCTTGGAGTGATCATTGACCCTGGTCTTTCATTTGAAGCTCAATCTTAAAAAATCTACAAAGAAGAGAGCGTGTTTTTTGCTAATTTGGTGTTTTTGCTAATAATGTAGAACTTACTGTGAGATAAATACTAAGTTACTATAGTACTAAAGTACTGGGTAATTAAATCTGGTACCATATAGGGTGTATTTACTACATTATCCATGCTGTGCGGTGGAGGTACTGTACACTCTGTGTAACTCTGTGTAACTGTGTAACTAGCTTTTAGTTGTTTTGTGAATAAATGGCGAAATTTGTGACTTTTGTGATGATGTTCACATTTGATTTTGAATACAGCCAAATAAACCGGATCTTGCCATAATGTAATTTCGCATGTGTGTGTTGATTCCCTGTGCAGTGTTCTGGACCGTCAATGGAGCCAACCATCACCAGTCGCGACATTGTTTTTTCAGAACGCTTTAGCAGACACTTGTATTGCATTGAGAAGTGAGTGTTTGACTCATCAAAGTAGAGTGTGTATGTGTGTGTTTTGTTATAAAATATATAAATCACCTTAGACTGATAGCTAGTGAACTGGACGTTTCCATACGTGTGTGTGTGTGTGTGTGTGTGTGTGTGTGTGTGTGATTTCAGAGGAGACATTGTAATTGCTAAGAGCCCGTTTGACCCCAACATGAACATCTGTAAACGAGTAATTGGACTGGAAGGAGATAAAGTGTGCACCAGTGGACCATCAGATCCGTTTAAGACCCACACGTTTGTAAGTATGACCTGTGTCTGTATGACTTTGTACTGTTTTCTTGACTGTGTGATACCTGTATGTTTGAGTTTCTGGTTCTGAATCAGATGTGAACTGGACAGAATGGTTTTGCACTTTGATGGAAACTCAATAACGTGGAATGTTTTTGAAACCTATTTGTAAATACACAAATTCAAGCCCTGCTTATTTTTAGAGTATCGAAAAAAATTTAATTTAATGATCAACACACCCCAGTATAGTATAGTCTTAAATTTCAAATTTAAAATAAAACATGGAGATAGCAGATGTCGTGTGTGTGTGTGGGTGTGTGTGTGTGTGCATGCACGTATATGTGTGTGGGTGTGTGTGTGTGTGTGTGTGTGTGTGTGTGTGTGCACGTATATGTGTGTGTGTGTGTGTGTGTGCGTGTGTGTGTTAGGTCCCGAGAGGTCACGTATGGTTGGAAGGAGATAATTTGCAGAACTCTACAGACTCACGATGTTATGGCCCTGTTCCCTACGGACTCATACGGGGACGAGTGTGTTTAAAGGTAAAACATAGGACTACAAATCACACAGTGCAGTATCAAAAGATATATTATAATAATAGTAAAGCCAACACGTAGGCTTTACTAATAACTTTTATGATTTTAAACATCATAATGACTAGGTCCCCCTAGTCAAGGATTTTGTACCGACATCCAGTCCCAAAATGGCAGCAGATCGTATTCCATAGGTATCAACCAGAGTGGATCGCAACACAGGCTTCGGTGCCACTTTACCCACACTGCACTAAAGTTACATACTGCACATTCAAGATTCTCTGTTCTACAACCCCAATTCCAAAGAAGTTGGAACACTCTGTAAAATGTGAATAAAACCAGAATGCAATGATTAATAAATCTCATAAATCCAAATTTTATTCACAACGGAACATGGAACAGAACATCAAATGTTGAAAATGAGACATTTTAGCAGAGCTCCTGATTAGAACCATTGAGCAGAGCCCCATGAAAATGGAACATGAATATAACATGTTTGTGCCTGATTTAATGCTAACTGGTTGTTATATATCACGCTCTTGCATAACTATAATAGAAATAAAAAAGGTTTATTAATAATGAGACTGAAAACTAAACATTAGAAGCTTGTACACCACCACTCAGACTCACACAGAATTAAAAACACACTCTAACTCAGGTAGGCAGGAAAACTTTCACAGAGCAAAACAAGCATGAACCGGAACATGGAACATGAACTCATGGAACTGATAATTAAACTAATGAGACAGGTGATAGAAGTGAAGGTAGAAATCAGTGAGTGAAAAGCAGAGAAAAGAAAACTCAAGTGTTATCCTTTCCTTCTTTCACTTCAGACCGTAGTCGGAAAACTCAGGGGAAATTTATTTATTTGTTTGTTTGTTTGTTTGTTTATTTCCTTCCTTCCTTCCTTCCTTCCTTCCAGACTGAAGTTGAATATCCCTTCAAGGAGACACACTACTCTTATAACCCTAGCCTCGGACACCCAATACAGATATCTGTCGGGAGCTCTGCCTTTAGACAGCGCTTTAATCTATATATTTCTATTTCATGAAAAATATTAGCTCATTATCCCCCCACCATATAATAATTTTTTTGGAATTCCGGTGGATTTCTCATGAAATATACACACAAAAAGGACAAAATGTGTACAATTATTGTTCTCCGAGCTTACTGGCTGATCTGCACTTTTTACTAATGGCAGTAGTAAGGGACGGTTGGCAGCAAGATTTTAGTCTTTTACTTCATGAGTTATATTACAGTGTTAGGATACAGTATGCATTCAGCCATTATATATGTATATGTGTGTTTTCGTATATGCAAATACATGCATTAACAATACAAAAGATTTTGAAGGTGATGAGAATAACTACGTACACATTATACAGGGCCCTCCATGGTACCTATTGTAAAGAACCTATTAGTAAAAAATAGTTTTAAAAAATCCACCTTTTGACGAAGTAGCTCCATCTTACACTGAAATAATGAGGAAAAATCCAACATTTTCATTGTGACCCTGCCCACACTTGTGTACACACTGCTAAATGAATAGGGACATTTATATATATATATATATATATATATATATATGTGTGTGTGTGTGTGTGTGTGTGTGTGTGTGTGTATATATATATATATATATATCTCTCTCTCTCCCCCACATGTGTTGTGAGCAAACAGATCTGAATTCTTATGCTGTCAAATCAGCTGTAAAAGGGACTTTAAATTATACTTTACTTGTTTTTAGTACCCAGCAATACTGTAAACTACAGAATAAACAGGAACATTAATATAATTTCCATGGAATGTAACCTGACATGAACATGATTAAACACAACATGGTAGTGGGTATTATGCTTTTGTGTGCTTATGTTGCAGTTGTGGCCTCCACACAGTGCCGGCGTGCCAAACGAGAGTCCTAACACTGGGCGCATTTTACATTCTGAATAACAGCAACCACAGCCATCACTGCTTCATGAACCATCACTTTTAAAATAAACCTGTATTCAGGACTGTGAGTTTCTTCATTTTAGTGTGTGTGTGTGTGTGTGTGTGTGTGTGTGTGTGTGAGAGAGAGAGAGAGAGAGAGAGAGACTAAAAATATAAACACTACTACCAGTTTTATGTACAAAACAACAGTGTTCATTTTTATATACACCAGGAGGTGAGTGTAATCATTTAACCATATAATGGATCATCAGATTTGAAAACCAGGCAGATCCAGTGTCAAATAAAGGCAACAACTAGAAAATTCAGCAAGTAAAGTAAACAATCTTTAGTGCAGCAATGCTAATTTTACTGATTGTAGCTTTTTATCATTTAATTATGTGCATAAATAATAAAATACTAAACACATAATCACTTTAATAATTACAATACTCCTAAAGTCTTTCAAAATATATCCATCAAATCTCAGGCTCTCACTAATATAATTCTATGGAAGTATAGGGCATTTATCATGTGCAAAAAGCAAGAGTTGGGGCGGTACAGTGCGTATTGTTTAGCATGTCACCTCACAACAAAAAGGTCCTGGGTTTGAGTCCTGAGCTCAGCGAGGGCATTTCTGTGTGGAGTTTGCATGTACCTATGTGTGCTTGCCTGGGTTTCCTCCAGGCACCCACAGTACAAAGAAATACTCATTTAGCTAATTGGCTGTTCAATATTGCCCTGGGTGTGAATGATTGTGTGTGTTGGCCTCCAATGAACCGGCGAGCTATTCAGGGTGTAACCCACCTTCACCCAGAATTGGCTGAGATAGGCTCCAGCCTCCCTGCAACCATAGTAGTATTAAGTGGTTCAGAAAATGAATGAATGAATGAATGAATGTATAAAATGTGCGTTTGGTGTAAAAAGAAGGATAGCTACAATAAAAAGAACCTTATTCAATCCATACATGCGTGGAGGCTCTGTGGCGTTGCCATGCCAGGAAACTAAAAGTGAGTGACCACTGGGTCTGGACAATCATACAGAGCATATGTCCAAATAACTGGCTACATAATAAAGGTTGGTACTTGGCTATCGTAGTACCTCATTGAAATCCTGTGGGGTGAACTGAGAAGAAGGTGTACAACAAAGGGTCGAGGACCCTGGATGATCTGGAGAGATTCTGTAAAGAGGAATGGGCTCAGACACCCTGGTCGGTACTCTCACACTAACATCAGTAACCTAAGATGAAGAAAAGAGAACAGTTTATCTGTTGCGTAGTGATTGTTGGAGAAGAATGTTGCTTATTTTCCTCAATAGTAATGATCTGTAATTTAATAAATAATTAATGCCAGTTTCTTTCCATTTAAATTCATTGAAGAAATGCATTCAGGCAAGGTCAAAATTATTTTGTAACAATTACATGATGTAACATCGAGCGGTCACAGTTCAGGTGTTTGAGGTGGATTTGATGGAAAAACCTTTTTGAAAACTCTCCTGTCTTGGTAACATCACGTCCTGTCTCCATGGTGCAGCATTAAACATTAAATAATAAGCAATGTTTGAGTTTGTGTTTTGTATGATGCAGAGAATTATTTGGCGGAGGACCCAAGGCAGATAACACACGGACGCTGAATTCTAAGTGAATTCTAAGTGTACTGCCCTGTGAATGCCTGCGTATCCAGAATAGAGTGAAATGGTGATCATATTTAAAGATCTTTCTTAAATGGCGGCATCATCATCGTGACATTAGGCTCATCAGGAATATTCAGGAATATGACACATTCAGTGTTAATATTTACAGAAACACCTTCATAACCTGTACAAGGCCGGCAATTCAGTGGCATAGTGGTAAGAATGTCTGCCTCAGAGCAAGAAGGTCCTGGGTTCCAGTCCTGGACTCGGCAAGGGTGTTTGCATGTTCTACGTTGTGCTTGCTAAGGTTTCCTCCAGGTATTCCTCCCAAAGTCCAAAGACATGCACATGGATTGGTGAGCTGTTTAGCGTGTTCCCTGCCTTCGCCCAGAGTCGGCTGAGATAGGCTCCAGCCTTACCATGACCCTAGTAGGATTAAGTTATTCGGCAAATGAGACAGGTGTTTGAAACAATGACTGCATGACCTTTCAATTTAAAGAGAACCTTTCAGCTGTTCCCGTTACGGGTTGCCAGAGAAGATCATCCCTAAAAAAGTGGATACACATGTTTGATTTGGCACAGGTTTTTATGAAGGATGTCATTCCTGACCCAATCCTCTTATTTACCCGGGCTTGGAACCTGAAGTTATGAGCACACTGGCTCGTGTGACCCCAGTGGCTGGGTCTGGGTTTTTTTATTATATTATATTATAAGTGGATTATAAGTAAAGTGAGAGTTGAGAAAGTGCACTTTCCCAGTAAAGCGAGAAAACAGCCCAGAGTGGCCCATCAAGTCCAGAAGAGGAGAGTAGGAAGTCTTTACATCTGAGAGTCAACATCATATCAGTTTCTGCACACGACTGTCACTTCTGTATTCTTGGGTTACATGGTGTACACTTTTTAGGGATGTAACGGGCAGAGCACTAAAACCCCCTCGTGGCAGGACGGAACCTAGCTCAGCCAAATGTGGGGGACACTCACACACAGGGGCAATTTGGAACAGACATTTAGCCTGAAATGCATGTCTCTGGACGGTGGGAGGAAACCAGAGTACCCGGAGGTAACCCACACGAGCTCGGGACTCGAACACAGGACCTTATTGCTGTGAGGCGGACGTGCTGTAACCCTACAACACCGTGCCTCCTCATTTTGAAACAATGCCTGCAATTTCAGCCACGTGCGATAAGGACGTTCTGACATTCCACCTGTATGATGGTGGTGAAAACGGACCAATCAGAGCGCCAGAGTCGTTTCCGGCATTACAGGAAGTTGACAGCAGACTCGAGTCAGTGCAGGTTAGCTTTAGCCTGTAGATAGCCTTCCTCGCGGGTTTGGTGTTATTTAAGTGAATATAAGGCAGGATATCTGAATGCGGTAATAATGGAGTGGAAAGAAGGCAGTGGGGTGAGTGAGGTGCTGTACTGTCAGCTGCTTCGTTTAAAATATTCTGTCTTTATCATGTGTGCTAACTAAGCTAGCTAACGGCTAGCTGGGGCTTATTTCAAACTGGTTTGTATTTAACTGGTTTGCCAACTTCTGCGTTTACTTTACAGAATTGCCATTAGTTTAACACACTAAATAATGATGAGAGGAGAATTACTGTGGACACTAGACAGGTAAAGTAGAGGGTTATGTAGGTGTACTTTCAAAGTAAAATAACCAGTACAGTAGAAAGAAAGAGCCCACCTTGTAGCTTAAATAACTCCAGATAAAATGGGCTTCTGTTGTGAGTTATTCTGTGTAAAGGGTTTTCTGGTTTGTGAACAAGATGCATTGTTTAACTTCAGATGGATTTGAAAAAGTTTTACTCTGATAAATAACTACAGAAGAAATAACACCACTTCGAATCACAATATTTCAGTGTAAACAACCCTGAATACAAAACCTCTAAGGAGGTTTTGTATTCTAGAAGTTTAAGGCAACAGTTTAACCGTTTGTGAATGTCATCACAAGTTGAGTCCTTGAGAAAGTATCTGTGATCCCAAGCCAGTCTGATTCCTGTGGAAGCCCTTTTCCACCACTAGAGAGGGAAACGGCATAATTTTGATTAAATAATTTGAGCTAAGTCATGTAATTAGGGTTTAATAAGTCATAATTTTGATTTAACGTCTCAAAATTATGACTTGGCATCTCATAATTCAGATTTACAAGCCAACTTCTTTTTCTCTAGTAGCAGAAATCAAGTTCCATAGAATCCTCCTGTACCGAACAGTAGGACAGTAGTGTGTTTCTCTCTGTGATTTAGGAAACTCTACTAATGTAAAAACAAGAGGAAATGTGAAACATTTGAACTTGGTTTTTTTTTTGTTGGATTGTAATAAATCTAAATCAATGGGCTAGAACAGAGATTTCCAATTGTCACCAAAATCATCATTATACCATTAAATAGAAAATTATGGGATATTTTGTAGTTCCAGTTAAGGCTTATTTGCATGTGTACACCATCTCAGCTCATGCAGTACATCAGTGTATGGTGGGTTAAAAAAGGGACCTGCTGATGAGTCAATTTCAATCAAATACAAATAGAACTAACATAGGAACATTTTAATATCATGATTTGTAAAATAATTTTGCTTACTTTGAATAAAATTTAAAAACAGCTGCATGACACAGCGCAGATAGCCTGGAATCTGGCTATTCACACACGCCTTCATTATTGAAAGGTTTTAAATGCATTAAATATTTTTCATGGTCACACATGTTAGTAGGATGTGTGTGAGTAATTGCTCAAGTGTAAATAAGTTTAAAGGTCAAAAGGGTGAGAGTATAAAGTAATTCATTTATTTTATAATACTTTCTTTATTGTAAAGAAATTGGCCAAAAAAAAAAAAAAAAAATGAAACACATACAAGTAACCTGTCAAGTAAGACAGGTTTGGAGCATGAAGTTGGGTTTCTAGATTTGCATGAGTGTGTAAGGTATAATATATAAGATATAAATCTTTAATGAGAAAGATGTTTCTCATTATTCTAACACCGTTGTGTACAGGTGATCTTCAGTACCAGAATTAGAATTGGTAGTGTGTCCTTGGGTTACCATACACACCTGTCTATAGGGTGTCCGCGGGGTTCCATCCACACCTGTCCATATAGTGTCCGCAGGTTACTATCCACACCTGTCAGTAGGGTGTCCTCAGGGTACCATCCACACATGTCTATAGGGTGTCTCTGGGGTTCCCACATCTGGGGTATCCACACCTGTCTATAGGGTGTCCGCGGGGTACCATCCACCCCTGTCTATATGGTGTCCGTGGGGTACCATCCACACCTGTCTATATGGTGTCCTTGGGGTACTGTCCACACCTCACTACAGAACTTAGCATGATCCTATAGACAGGTGTGGATGGTACACCGCGGACACCCTATAGACAGGTGTGGATCGTGGCCTCAGGGTACCATCCACACCTGTCTGTAGGGTATCCACGGTGTACCATCCACAGCTGTCTTTAGGATCGTGATGTGTTCTGTTGTAAATGGGTGTGACCAAATTAGCAATAAATCTCTATCATTTGAAAGTTTTACTGAGATTGTTGGGGTTTGGCCTTTCAAGGTCACTCAACTTCAGAGGTAATGTCTCAAAGTCCATACATGGTTTCCTGTTAGGGTTCCATAACAGCATGTCTATCAGTACTCGTTTCTTTGTTCTCTCTAGAGTTGACTCTATCTCCAAAACCTTGTAATCTTACTCTGACCTTCACTTTTGTCACACACATTTCAAAATCAAATTATCTCTGGGACTTAGTTTGAGTAGTGTTTCCACCATGTTTGGTGAAAATCTGTGCATGGGTGTGGTCAGGATTTTGTTTACAGAGAATAAAAAATCTTCTGTAAAATGAAACACAAGAACGACTCATTATTCACTCTAATCCTTCTGCACTTTGAGTCCCTTCAAATACACTCTGCAATGTTATGTCTTGCGCATCCACACTCACTGTTTAATAATTTAAACTGTATTTTTTTTTTTTTAACCCCTTACTTGCACCTTGTCAACCTTGTTTGAGTACTGTTACAGTAACAAATGCATTTTTCCCGGAGGGAGCAATAATGTTTATCTTGTCATCTAAATAGTCAATTTTTTTCAAACTGAGGAAGTTCTGAAAGCCACACCTCCTGAGTCTGGTGTGGTGAGGAAGAAAGTGATTTGGATTTAAGATTGTTATTACTAATATTTCTACCATTTAATCAGAAGGTGTTTAAACTGAAAAAGTTAATTTTTCCCTCCTTGAATCGCTACATTATCATGGTGCGGGGGTTTGCGTGTCCTAATGATCCTGGAAGCTATGCTGTTGGGGGCATTATGCCCCTGGTAGGGTCACCCAAGGCAAACAGGGCCTAGGTGAAGGTCCAGACCAAGCATGGTTCAGAAGACCTCTATGAGCAGTAATTGAAGGACTCCCTTGTCCAGACGTGGGTTACTGGGTTCCCCCCCACTCAGAGCCAGGTCTGGGAGAGGGGCTCGAAAGCAAGCACTTGGTGGTTGGACTTCTGTCCATGGAGCTGTCTTGTGTGGTGTGCTCCGAAAATATGGTATACCGGACTCGTTGCTACGGGCAATTCGGTCTCTGTATTGTCGGAGCCAGAGCTTGGTCCGCATTGGAAACATGATGTTGAATTCGTTTCCAGTGGGGGTTGGACTCCGCCAAGGCTGCCCTTTGTCACCGGTTCTGTTCATAATTTTTATGGATAGAATTTCTAGGCGCAGTCAAGGTGTTGAGGGGTTCTGGCTTGGTGGCAATAGGATCTCGTCTCTGCTTTTTGCAGATGTTGTTTTCCTTTTGGATTCATAGAGTTGGGACCTTCAGCTCTCGCTGGAGCAATTCACAGCTGAGTGTGAAGCGACTGGGATGGGAATCAGCACCTCCAAGTCCGAGACCATGGTTCTCAACCGGAAAAGGGTGGAATGCACGCTCCGGGTCTGGAATATGGTCCTGCCCCAAATCGAGGAGTTCAAGTATTTTGGGGTCCTGCTCATGAGTGAGGGAAGGATGGAGCGGGAGATTGACAGGCGGATCAGTGCAGCCTCTGCTGTAGACCGGTACGTCGTGGTGAAGAGGGAGCTGAGCCGGAAGGCAAAGCTCTCAATTTACTAGTTGATTTATGTTTCTACCCTCACCTATGGTCACGAGCGTCGGGTAGGCAAAGCGCTATACAAATAAAATAAACTGAAAGAACAAGATTGTGACTACAAGCGGCTGAAATGAGCTTCCTTCGCAGGGTGGCAGGGCTCTCCCTTAGAGATACGGTGAGAAGTTCTGTCATTCGGGAGGAGCTCGGAGTAGAACCGATGCTCCTTCGTGTTGTGAGGAGCCAGTTGAGGTGGCTCGGGCACCTGATTAGAATGCCTCCTGAACGCCTCCCTGGTGTGGTGTTTCGGGCTTGTCCAACTGGGAAGAGACCTCGGGGCCGACCCAGAACACGCCGGAGGGACCATGTCTTGGCATCCCCCCTGGAAGAGCTGGAGGAAGTTGGTGGGGAGAGGGGTGCCTGGACCTCACTGCTTAGGCTGCTGCCCCCACAACCCAACCCAGGAACAAGCGGGTGATGATGAATGAATGAATGTCTTGGTTGACAGGTCTCTGCAACATAATCGTGGGCTACAATCTCTGGATTGGCAAAGTGGGGTGGTAAATCCCTTTTTAAAAAAGGCTTAGAGTTACTATGTCTCTTAGCTGATCTGGGAACGCCTCAGCGTCCCCCCAGAAGAGCTGGAGGAAGTGGCTGGGGAGAGGGACGTCTGAATCTCACTGCTTAGGCTGCTGCCCCCGTGACCCGACCCCGGAACAAGCAGAAGAAGATGAATGAATGAATGAATGATTTATGACAGTTGATGTTTATGAAAGGTATAATATTTAAGGTCTTTTTGGGAGTATTGATCATACCCGGCCTATGAAGGGTTTTTTAGTGAATGTGTTTTGTCTGTGTGGTTTATGGTGATAGATTAAACAGTTGTTGGTATTGATTTAATCTTTATTTTTCCCTTGCAGTGTCACACTCACAGCCATGGTAATGATGGGCAAACCTGTCATGGAATGCATGGTGCACATGGCAGCCACTCACATGGCTTCATGCCCAATTTCCAGTTCATGCAAAGGAGTGAAGCCATGTTGGACCCTACACAACAGCCAAAGAAATACACACACATTGAAGACAGCAGCAGCTGGGACATTGTCAAAGCCACACAGTAAGCTGTGCACACTCAGGGCACTCAGAGGTCATAGGAGTATGTTTCAATGATTGACTTATTGGATACTGAATTATATTTGACATTTGCAGTAGGGGTGCCGGGAAAAAATCGATTCACGTCTGAATCGCGATTGTTATTTATTAGCATTATGAATCATCTGTCAAAAATGTGTGCATGGACATGTATGACTGGCAGTGGAACAATTGATCATGTGACCGCCGGTAGAAAAAGCAGGATGAATTCTGAAGTGTATAGAGCTTTATTTTCTGTACAGATCCAGTCAAATGCAACATGAATGGATAATGACCCAAAACATACAGTGAAAGCAACACCAAAAGTTCTTTAAGAGGAATTTAAACTCAAATTTATTGAAAGCTGGCATGTGTATTTTGTTCTGTTTCTCTTAAAACAAGCTGTTTCCTGAACTTTTTTTCCTTGTAGACAATAAAAACGAGCAACAGTATTGAAAGTATTAAACATCACATGATCGTCCTGTGATTTGTTTGTAATACAGAAATAATTTGCATATGATTACATGGTGCTATTCTTTTCTTTCATAGGCATGATCTGACTCTTATTTGATGTGCTTGAATGGTAGTGCGTATGATTTGAATTTGTGCCTGGTTTTATTTCATTCTGAACTCTACTAGTTTATATCTGATCAGTTAGTTTGATATTCATATACTGTTATTGTGGCCATTAACTTGCCTCATATGAACTGAGGGATTCACATCCTATTCTCATGAGAGTGAAACAACAGCCTTTTAAAATTGGCTAATGCAAACTATCAAGCAGATTTTAGCAAATTGCAACTTGCAAACTGTAAGTAAAAAACCACCTGATAATGAAAATATTTATATGTCCATGTGTAGCAAGAGAGTTTAAAAGGCTTTCCTTTCATTTCCCTTTAAGTAAAGGAATCGAATGGAAAATGGAGGGACTATGTAACACATGGATGTAATTCCTAAATGGTTAATTCAGTGTCTTTGTCAAATCCCCTTGAATTAAAGCTGACAGTTTAGACTTCAATGACATCTTGACTGCTTTATTTCAAATTCATTGTGGTGGTGTACAGCAAGACCATTACAAAAAGTGTATCACTGTCCAAACAATTAGGACCCCCTCTGTATGACGTCACCTGATCATCACACCCATATCTGCTTGTTGAACATCCCAAACTTATTCAACTTAAAATGAATCATTCCAAAATTAATCGACTTGTAATTAATGATTTCAAAATATCAAACAAATGATTTAACCCCCACTTCATTATGGTCTTATGAAGGAGGTAACCATCTAATATAATGGAGATTCACATCTGGAACAATAGATTTTTGGGTGTGTCGTCTTTTCAGGTTCCAAAGCACCAAAATGTGGATATTTTGAAGTAGAATGCTTTTCTGTACTCACTGTATTGTAGTGCTTACAATTTTATTTAAAGTAAATTTTTTAAATATTTTTTTTTCAATTACAAATTATTGTTGAGCCCATGTGGTAATATCAATGAAAGATGAATGACTGTGATGCAGTGTACTACATGCTAATTTATGAACAAAAGTGATTTTTTTTTTTTTTTTTTTTTTTTTTTACTTGTGCATCAAATCAATTTTCAAAATGAAATATTTTGTCATCATTCTTAAGATACTGAAAGCTACAGTGGTGTGAATACGATCATAAGGCAACTGTAAGTGTTTCGAAACACTGTAAAAGTTACAGCCTCTTTCATATTGAACCCTGAATTTGATGTGGTGTAATATGCAGAAATAAATTTAGGTGAAAATGGAACAATTTGAGCTTTATTGGATATATTTTATATCTAGAAAACTATTTGGAGTACAGCTCTTTGGTTTGGGTTGGCATGGAATGAACCAACTAGTTTCAGGTATCATGAGAGTGAAGTGCGAAAGCACCCTGGCAGGCAGTCCATTACAGGGCATCTTACGTACGCACGCACACACACACGTGATCCACACACATTTTTACACATTTCCCAGTCCAGCTAACAGTGTATTTTGGGAATTAGAAGGAAACCCATCCAAACATTAGGGAAATGCATGGGAAATTCTTCACAGACACAAAGCCAGTCTGAGAATCAAACTCTGGACTCCACTCAGTACACACTCAATCATCTAACACTGCATTGGGAATTCTCTTCACAGTATGTATGCGCTAAATAGGTTTTTTAAATTGTTTTGCAGGTTTGGAGCATTTGATCGGTGTAAAGAGCTGGTTGAAGCGGGTTATGATGTTCGACAGCCTGATAAAGAAAATGTCACTTTACTGCACTGGGCAGCCATTAATAACAGAGCAGATCTCGTGAAGTAAGATTTCACCTCTCATTTTAATAAGTTTTATATGAATGATTTTTCTCACTTTGTAGAGCTGAACTTTTATATTGGCTCAACAGCCCACCAAACGTGCTAAAGAATCTGATTAAGTTGAAGTAAAGCTATGCTTAAAGTGTTCAAATTTTGCATTTTAAAAAGCCCAAAAGTGATTTTTATACACTATTAAACAATTTTTTTGAAAATGTTATTTCCTAATTTCTGTTCACTTATTATTTAAAGTTGTTACACTGGTGCTAGCAGTCCTAGAATGTTCAACAGCATCTTAGGAAAACATTTGAAAAGCATTATATTATTTAGTTTATTTATTCGTATATTACCGTTTGGAAACTAATGATGATTAAAACAAATTTGCCAAAAAATAGAAACACATACTAGATTATTGAAAATAAATTCTCATTCTGTGTGTCTACATGTGGCCTCATGATTCACTAATAAACTGTCCACCATTAAAAAAACGATACTTGGGTAAATGGAGTAAACCGACTGTGGCCAATCCAAATAAAGTTTTATCAGATGGAGCAATGTTGATTTTTAGTATTTTAGTAAGGCTTTTGTGGGGCATAATCAGAGCAAGATGCATTCCTATAAGAAAATATTCAGTGCGAAAATTATCCCTATAAGAAAACACAGTTCATGTTAGAGATTCTAATCTATCTGAAATAATTATTAGTTTAGCATGACTAATATTTTTAAGGCAGCTGAGGTATGGGACTTTACATTACACTTGGATAAGTAAGGGGCAAAGCTGTAATAAAACTCTTCGCAATATAAAAGCTGTATAAAAAATAAATATCTTAATATTTATCTAAAAGCTATATATATAAATTATAAAATTGTTTTTAGTTGGTGGCATATAATATTTTGCAAAATATCTTTTTGTTTCTTGTTCCAGTTAATTCTATACATCACAATTAGTTTAACTAGAGGAACAACTGCACTACCTTCGACACTTATTCAATTCATTTTAATTTAATTGAATTCAGTTGAATTCACTTGAGTTTTATTTGTGTAGCACTTTTTATTAGAATTAATATTACCACAAAGCAGCTTTACATAGAAAAAAATGTAAACTTATGAATTTAAACATTTCTCTATAAACCCTACACATCCCCAACGAACAAGCCGTCAGCAACGATGGCAAGAAAAAAGTCCCTTAGACGACACGATGAAGAAACCTTGAGAACCAGACTCAAAAGGGAAACCCATCCTCATTTGTGAGAAACCAGATAAAAATACAAACCATGTAGCAAAAACTTCACTATAGTTTAACATGAAGTCTAGTTGGTTATCTTATAACTGTAATGGTGACACGTGGGATAGAATTAATACTGATGAACAGAATATTTTTCATCACGAATGTGAATAAAAGTGTTGCAAAAATGTATTGGATCTGTGTTACAGGTACTATATATCTAAAGGTGCAGTTCTGGATCAGTTGGGTGGAGATTTAAACTCTACACCGCTCCACTGGGCCATACGGTAAATTATACACAAACATGCACACGTACACACACCTTACCTTTTTATCACATGACGTATAACTTTACCTTAGGACTGAGTCTAACACTAACTATTCCATAAAAGTAAAATAATTTAGTTGTTTATAATTCAAAATCCATCAAGTACTGCCTCCCAATCACATACGATCTCCACCAACCAGGGAGGGGCATAAGCAAGCACGTGAGCTCGCAGACACCCATGAGTGGCTGGTGATGGCTGTAAGTGACAGGGAGGCGAGTTTATGCCATCCTTCCCTCCCCTGAGAGCCAGTTTTCATAGACTCTCGGCCATGGATGGCTATTGAGTCAACCTGGTTTCAAACCTGTGATCTCAGGCTCTATAGTCCCGCACCTTGTTGATGCTCCACTCAGAAGCCCAGGTTTAGTGTTATTTTAACCTTTACATCGTTTTTTGGGATATGTAAATGTGTAAGATTTTGATAACTTGAATAGATGGAATTGAATTGGCATTTTGGTTAATATTAACAACAGCCTTTTTTTTTCAGCACAGAGCAGTCATCTTTTATTTACACCTAAAAAAAAACAAACATGTTTTACTGTACAGGATCTCATTTAAGTTTATAGGCCTGAACACTCAATAAAAATAAATATAGATAAACTAAAATAAAGAACTCTGGACTCCCAGCACTCGTGCACTTTATAATTTCATACTTTCAGTATTAACATTAACATTCACATATAGTGTCTCACATTGGCTGATGGTGGCCTATAATCTATAGTTTTTTATACTTTCTCTAAATGGTACAACCAAGGGTCGCACATTTCTCCCATAGCTTTATGCACCTGTGGAGACCTCGCCTGTAGAAGTCTGCAGGTTGTGAAGAAGCCAAAACTTGGCCTCTATAAACAGCGTTTCGTCATCTGGGAAGTGCTTAACCTTCAAAAATGACTTCATGGTTGGAAACAGGAGGAGTGCTGTGAGTTAGGGAGAGTAAGGGGTTGAGGATGGATTTCATAGCCGCAGGCTGTGCTTCCTTCTGGGCAACATGTGAGTTGTTAACCAGCGTTGACTTGCAGGAGGCACTTCTTTGGTTATCATGCCACACCTCTCAGTTTTGATGGCCTTCTGCAATTTCTGCAGCAGTGAAGCGTAGTATGTCCGGGGAACCGTGGTACCCTTTGCCAGGAAATTCATCATCACTACTCCCTGCTGGTCCCAAAAGACCAGGGGCCTCATGTACAAAGGGTGCGTACGCACAAAAACGTTGCGTACGGCCCTTCCCACGGCAAAGTTCAGATGTATAAAGAGTGAAATGTCCGTGGAAATGTGCGGTGCTTCACGCAAACTTCATGGCTGGCGTACGCATGTTTCTGCAGCTGT
>JAQMYF010000003.1:214840-225256 GCA_030014195.1 Neosilurus mollespiculum | reverse complement strand
TGTCTTAAAATGGAGCTTCCTATAACCAGAGCTCTTTCAGGTTTCTCAGCGGGTGTCTCACTGAGGAGAGCGAACCTATTCGACACGTGAGGCGCAGATGCGTGATGTTCCCGTGGGTGAGCCTCAGCGTTAGCTTTGGCTTTGTGAGTATGTTCTCTTTGAGCTAGGGACCTCAAATCTTTAGTTTTTAATTGTTATAATGTCAGCTTCTAGAAAATATCTTTTCTGGAATTTCTTCTCTGAGCAATAAATTATTGTAATGGTGAAGGGTTGCATCTTTTGAGACACCCTGTATATATTCTCTGTCTGCATAGGCTACAAAACCAAAAATAAAACTAATACAGTTGATGCTACATACAGTTAATAAGAGATTTCATTTATAGATTTAAGTGCCTTCTCAAGATATTGATCTCTACTAATGTATGTCTGCTGCTGGTGTTATGAGAGTAGTGCGACTCCTTTAAGAGCTGAATCCACTTCATCTGTGGAGGAAATAAATAAATAAATCTCCCCTGCGTTTCCCAAATACAGTTTGGAGTGAAAGAAGGAAAGGTTAACATTGAGTCTTATTAGTTTACTTATCCATTTAACAAGCTTATGTTCCCTGTTTCTGTTAATGTGTGGTGGAGTTTTGCTTGACTGAAGTTTCTTCTCCTATCTGAGTTAGATTATGTTTTTTTTATCCTGTGTGAGTCTGAGCGCTGGTGTATGAGCCTTTTTTTTGGGGGCGGGGTTCAGTTTTGTTATTAATAATGCATCTATTTATGTATATTTTTTTTTTAATTGATGATACGGCTGTTTTTTTGGGTTTCGTGTGGTGACACGGACTTGGGACAACTATCCAAGTCATCTTCCATACCTGTTGGGCTCCATTTAACTATTAATAGTCAGTAATGAAAGTTATCAAGTACATGTACACTCATCATGTTGCATATGTACATGTTTATTTATACACTGTTCTTCAGTTTTTAAAAACACAGACACTCTTCTTTCCGTCAGCAGGTGAACTGCGTTCTCCAGTGGATTCGTTACTTTGGTTATTACAAAACATTCCACTTCTGAAAAGTCTTTAAAATTTTCTTTCACTCTTTGTTTAGGTTCACTGTCATTCTGCACTTTAAGTGCACAATATGGTCAAAAGTATGTGGACACCTGACCCCTGCACCCATATGTGCTGTTTCCCCCAAACTGTTGCCAGTGTGACAGTGCACAAAGCAAAAAGTCCGTAAAGTCATGGTTGATGGATCTCGAGCGGCCTGCCCCATAGAGCTCTGGCCTCAACCCAACGTAACACCTTGGGGAGGCTTTGCAGTGCGTCCTGCGTACAAGAACTTACTGTTGCCATTAGTGTCTCGCTTCACTAAATCCCCGGGCCCATTCAAAGATAGAAAGTACATAGAAAGTCTTGGCAGAAAAGTACAGGGGTATAAAACTGGGCTGGAATGTTCAACAAGTATGTATGGGGGAGATAGTCAGGTGTCTGTAAACTTTTGGAGATATAGATAAATTAAAATTAAAAATAGCCCCAAAAAGTGGGAAAAACCCTTTGCCCATGTGCCATAATGTAAGGTATGATGGTGTTTTTGAGCTAGTGTGTGGCATGCACAGCGGTACCGTGATAACGCACCATGATTTAAAATGGATAGGTTTGTGTATTAGCACAGTCCCAACTTCCACACCAAAAATGGTGAAGATCAGTGATGGCATTTTTGAGTTAATGTGTGGAATGGACTGTGGACGGACGGATAGACATCACATTTGACCACAACACTCCTCACGCCAGTTTGGCTGAGAGATAAAAACTTTTCCAAAAACAATTTAAGTTCTGTTGATTGTGTTTAATATTTCTACATAAATAAGTTGTGTGTGTGTCTGTGTGTCTGTGAAGGGTCACACACCAATAGATTTGGCCCACCAGGTTCACAGTCCTCTGCTGGTTCACATGCTGAATGTGGTGAAAAGTGAACGTGAACAGTCGAACACGCGTTGCTTGAGATTCCTGAACAGTTACCAGGTACACAAATATGCAGTATGTGAGATTCTACTTCAGAGAAATATTTATAATATTTATTGTATTTCAACTGCTCAGTTAATTGTGTGTGTGTGTGTGTGTATGTGTGTGTGTGTGTCACCCAGGTACTTCTGCAGTGTGTCTTCAGTCTATGTGTGATATGGGCTGTGGGAGCCATATTAAACATCAGTTCTGAGTCATGGCTACTAAAAGGGGTCCTATTGGCATGTGTGCTTGCTATGATCAACCTCACCTGCAGGTACACACACAGTGCAGTTACTTGTGTCTGTCATAGAGTACACAAAACAATTCACCTTAATTCAGTCAGTTTATCTGGTGGATAAATATAATGCCTTTACTGATGTAATCAGTGACGATGAGGTGGATGTCGCTGAGTAGTCCCTGGAAGGGAAAAATATTAATTGTTTTAGTATAAATGGATTTCATGATACGTCATGCATATATAATGAGCACAAGCGTGCCCCAAAACAAGTGTGCAAGGTGAGATGTCAGATTCTTGTCCGTGATTTATTTATTTATTTTATTTTTATTTTTAAAGATTCTGAGATTTTGTATTTCAAAATGTTGTGCTGTTGGATGTAAGAACAGGCAGGAAAAGGGAAATGGATTTCTCTCAGATTCCGGCAAATTGTGCACAAATAAACATATATAAGTTAATTCATATTCCTAAATGTAAGGAGGAAAATATACCCTGCCATTCAAGTGTAGTTTCCTGTCAGCAAAAACCCCTTAGTCTTGTGTGCGATCACAATGGCAGAGCTCAGTCTTGTGCCCTTGCACACAAAATTCTTTAAATCTTTAAAGAATCTTTAAAGGGTGGACATGTCCACTTTGTACAAACTTTTAAGCCGTCAGGGATTTGTATGCCTTCAGGTTTTCCCTTAGTGTACACACTGGGTGTATTTATCAAGATATCTGGCCATTCAATTGGTGGAAGTTTGGTAATGTCACCTCCCCATTCATCCTCTGGTATTCCATAGATGACCAGTAGCTGCGTATCTGTACTTGAAGAGTAGCGGCATTGGCCATCCTTACAGCATAATTTGTCCATATGTAATACGTTCAAGCAATACAGATGCTTATTTTAACATAAAAGGCCATAAAAAGTACAAAACGGTAATTTTATCCCATGGATTACAAGCAGGGACTAAACTGTAGGGGTTAGAAGTCTTTACCCCGGAAGTGACGTGAACTCGTTGGGTGGGGTCGTCCAGCGCAAGTAAACAAGCAGATCTATTCAGCGAGCGACATTTCAACTGATAAAAAATGTGTTCAAGAACCAACTATGGCAGCAATTTGGAGGAAATGGGTGTAAATGGTTACTTATTTAAATCTAAGAGGGAGGAGTCTTGCTGACACAGTGAGACGTCACATTGTAGTGACTCTGAGTACGAGAATGCTGCCAGAGATGAAAGGGACTTTACGGTGAAATAGTGCACCTGTTGTTTTTGTCAATTGTACGTTGCATGCAGACACTGGTATGTTTTGGAGCCAATGTATGCGCACATGCAGGAAGTAAGCTGTGTATAAACACCGAAACTTCTCTATATGTTAAAAGTTATCTTTGTGTGTACGTCAGACTTGGAACAGTGCGAATAAAGCAGACACACTTACTGCTGTTCTACAAATAACCTGAAGTCTCCATGAGGATGTACAAGTTAATTTAAATAAGATTAACATTCGGAAGTTCCTTTATAAGCCTCGTTCACACAGGAAGCGATAAGCGACCATGCAAAGTCAATGATCGCACGTGATACACATGACTAGAGGCGGTCACGGTGTTCAACTGAGATGAACTTTCTTGACTCTGAGTCGAGCAATTACCAATCAGAGCTTATAGATACTGTTGATTGACTGGCGTTTCCAGACACAGAGTTTGTCATAATGTTTCTGTGTGTGGAAACCATAAACACGAGTTTAAATGTCCCGCTCACATCAACTTGGAGGAGGAGCTTATTAAAACTGTGTGTAAATATCCTGTACTTTATAACGGCACACAGAAATTTTATAAGGATAATAATCTGATACACTCTGCATTTCCTGTGTTTATATTTATATGTACATTTCTTTAAAGCTGTGGTTTGTTGCTTCCTGTGTGCTTTAGAGATTTAGTATATACTATATGGAAACCTAAGAAAATCAAACTAAAATGAGATTTTATGGTTATATTTTTAAAGTGTGATTCTAGACATTCATGATGACTGCTTACAAAAGTCATTTAAGGTTTGAATGAAGGCTTTGTTTACCTTAAAAAGTGCAAAGGATATGTGATTTTCTTTTTTTTTTTTTTTTTTCCCCTTCCCTTGGTGGTGGACAACATTTTGTTACATTTCTAGGATTTCAGAAATTGTGACAGTTACCAGCTGTGACTGTCCACCATTTTGGCTGAAGCTTATCCACTCAGAATATTGTCTGTCTCGCAGATAGCAGAGCAATCAGGGCGCGCTGCTGCTGGTCCCGTGTGTGTGTGTGTGTGTGTGTGTGAATTGCTTTTTGCTGTTTTACTGACCCTGCACATTTTAATGGTAGATAGCTTACTTAATTCAAACCAAAACAAGCTAGATGGCTTAAAAAAGAAGTAATTTCAAATTGAGTGTGTGTGTAGCAACTTAACAACCAGCTTACTGTTATTATTAATTCACCAATGCCTCCATGAAACATTATTTCAATTTGGTATCCATGTTTTATTGTGTTTGTGTGTGTGTGTGTGTGTGTGTGTGTGTGTGTGTGCCGTGTCCAGGCGGGTAGCAAGTGCCACAGTTCAGAACCGCATTCCTTCCACAACCCTTATTGCCTCCATATTTTGGATGATTATCACCTGGTGCCTGTGGTTCCTGCCAGATATCCTTTATATAAGTGTATATGCATATAAAGTGTTTAGACCCCTTCACTTTTTATAATGACCGACATTTTTCTCCCTCTCTCTCTCTTTCTCTCTCTCTCTCTAATTTTGTCTGATTTTCTCACCCATCTGAAAAGACTTCCCTATCACATGACCACTACAAGTTGAGAAGGGTAAAGTTCACTACATGCTTACTTCTAGACCGTATTTTTTTGAGCTGCTGTGTTTGTAACACAATTGGAGGAACACTGTCTCCTCCTCTTATTATGGGCTCATAGACACCCATGACTGGCTGAAGTTGCTTATAAGTGATAGTGAAGCGAGTGTATACCATCTCTCCCTTTCTGAGAGCTCAGCCAATCAGCTATAATGGGCTCCCAGCCTCTATATGTATAATTTCTATCTATCTATCTATCTATCTATCTATCTATCTATCTATCTATCTATCTATCTATCTATTTTTCAGATTCATGGAGAAAAAAATTATGGAATCACCCTGTTGTAAGGTACATTTCTAAAACAGTGGCATAAGTTAAAAATAAATAAATAAATAAAATAATGCAAATGAGACTGCAGTGATTACAGAGTGTTTACAGACCTTAAAGAAAGAAAACATTTAAGATGTCAATCAAAACAGTGGAAAGGATTATAATCTCCTTCAAGAAGAAAATTCAACACGGAATGTGGCAAAAGAGTTAGACATAGTGCATATATGTGTAAAGGTGTATAATAAAAATTGTGTAAGTATAATAAAAATGGGAAGATAATAAAAGAAGAGTATACATGTAGACCAAGAAAGATAGCAATAGGATAGAAAACTCAAAGTAGTAACCTTAAAATGAGAAAACGTACAACAAAACTAAATGAGTGGAAACAGGATTCAGTGTTAAAGTGAGAACTGTAAGAAATGAGATGAATAAAATGGTATTTATGTTTAATGTAGAAAAGAAAACCAAAATAACACAGAAAAATACAGTGGGTTAAAGAGATGTGGTGATGGAGTGATGATTACATGAAAGTGACAGGGTTGAAAGGAGGAGACTGTAAGCTTTACAGTGATACCAAGTTTCTTGAAAACTGAGGACGGTAGGAAGAAAAACAGAAAAATGCATTCAAAGTTTTGTGACTGTTCTGATAAAGTATCCTTCAAATGTCAACAACCAATGGCCCATCTTCCTTCTATTGACATAAAACTTAGCAGGTCATTTGATGACATAATTTTAAGAGTAAAGAGGAAGTAAAGATAAATTTTTTTATACCAGCTCACAAGGATGAGGTAATGGTGAGGACAGCATGGGGTAATGAGGTAATGGTACTTCAGTCAGGCATCTATTAAATATATCTTCATGAAATGAAAATAGAATCTGATCAAAACATCAATAAGAACAGGATCACACAAATTAGGCAGAATTATTGATCGACCGCCCTTCCGTTTGCACACATGTACAAGCGCATTGCTGCTTTTCAATCAACGATGACCCCGTCAGTTTTCATTTAATTCCAGATTGTTAGGTTTGGCGTGCTGATTAAACAAACAAGTAAAAAAGATTGTCAGCAGGACCAATGAAGTTTGAAAGTTTGAAGTGGGTTTTTTTCGTCATCAATGAGCAACAAACTTTTTTTTTTTTATGCGGGGCTAAAATCCCATGCAGGTGGTGATAATCTAATTTTGCTTCACTTATGTATATTTCCTGGTCTTTTCTGTCAAGTTTAGAGGGAGGACCCTCTGTTAAATGGCCAGTTTTGTTACTTTATACAAGTTTCTCGGGTATAAGACTTTAAGAAATGATAGATTAATAGTTCATCAATCAAATCAGAGAAAAAACTACAAGTTCATATTTCACTGCATTTCAGTGTATATTGGCCTGTATCTCCAAAGTGCTACTTGCGACTTCTGACTCATTTTGCCACATTGGGTCACATTTTTCAGAAAGACGGACTGAAATCAGATTAAAAATGTATGGTGTTAATAACAAACAAATTGTCCATTAAGAGCCTCCATCCTGTAAATCTGATCTGTTCAGTGCTATTTGAGAACGTTGGAACAGGCTTGATGGAGATTATTAATTTCATGAGTGAAGTTCACACCTGAAAGAATTCAGGCCCAAGAAGGAGCAAAGAATACCGACTGAATTTCCTGGTTGCTGATTCCATAAATTTCACCTCTATTCATCTGTAAAAATGTATGCCTTTAACTAAATAAATTTATTTAAGTTGGTTCTAGGTAAGGTCTCTTTCATGAAGCCAAAATGTTCAGCTGTTAACAGGAATTCCTTATGTCATATTTGTGATTTGTTTGATTGATTCCAAAACTGGAAAGATTGTTTATTGGTGGTGATTCCATAATTGCCAGAGCATGTAATTACTATCCCATAAATTGAAGAGCCAGTGCTCACCCTGATGTGATTTTGTGAATAAGTCTATACTTTTCATTAAATGTTACCATACTAATAAATACTTTAATTAAATAGAGTCACATTTTCACCCAATGCAGGAGATACTTATAAAGAATGAAAACATAATTGTGAAGGCATTCATGACATTTAAAAATATAGGAAACCAGTGCAGAAGGAAGAAGAGAGTGTTTTATTAAACTGTACGTGATGTGGAAGCACTTATGATTTATGATTCCAGCATTAGAAAGAAGTACAACTGGCCTTCTTTGGAGGTCATGAACAGAAATGATGCCTTTAACACGTCACTGGTTATTTTGGTCCAATGAATTTGAGCGGTTAGTGTATTTGTTGGTGGATAGAATATGTAAATATGTCTGTAAGTATTGTGACTTAACCCCAGCAGTTACATGGTCCTAGTACTCCAGTGCAGATGATGTTTCCCCTAACCGTTTTGGCTCTGTTGTATTATTACCTCCGCACCTGCAGAACCGACCCTGGGGTTATCAGGGTGACCGAGGAGGATAAGAAGAAGGTGAGCATAACAGTTTACTTTTTTGAGACATGTTGTTGCCATCAAACTTAAAATTAACAAATTTTTAAAAAATAACTATTATTTTAAAGCATCTCAATTATAGCATCTAATGTTTTTAATAGTCCTGTTGTGGGTTATGAGATTTGCAGATAAAATTATTCTGTTTTTATTTAAATTTCAAACAACATTTTTGGAATTGGGTTTGCACAGTGAGTTGTTCATTACTGTGGTGGGAACATTACACTATTTACAGCATTAGACCTGCCTCTGATTTGTGATTCCTTAGTGGAGTGTAACTTTACTGTTTTGTGATCCTGTAGAATATTATAGTCCTTGCAGAAGCAGGCTGCCTTGACCCCAGGATTTTCTGCACATCATGTATGGTAAGTTTCATGCAGGCTGATGAGCCTTCACCACTTACCTTTATTCACTTTCCTCCGTGGACTCTGTACTTTAGCTTCAGGATTTTTTTCACTGTGCTGCTGCCATGATTGGCTTATCATTTGGATAATTGCATGAGTGAGCAGCATTATTCATAATAAAATCTATGTGAGTGTTTGTACTGTCAAGTCCATAAATATATGGACATTAGGTTATTTTATCTGTCTACCACAGAATGTTAAAGTTGTACGTTTCTGAGGCTTGCCAGTGGTTTAGCCTCTTGTGTAAAACCTCTGTATTTACCAGATGAAGTCCCTCCTGATTGTTGACTTTGACTCTGCTACACATACTACCTGGAGGGTGTTTTAATCTTGCCAACTGTTTTGAATGGGTTTTCCATCACTCTGAAAAAAATCTTTGTTTAAAGGTGCTTTTATTTTTTCACTGTTCCCCCAATTTGGATGTAAAGATCCTCAAATTAAAGCTGAAGGTCTGACTTTGAGCTCATTATTTAACTCTTACACAGTTTAACTTTAATATACTGTGATGGACAGCTGAAAGAACAATAACTTTCCAAATATTTATGGTGTAAGTACAGCAGTGCTTAAAAGTTTTTTCTGTTTTTGCATAAATCTGACTTAAAACATCACAAAAAGTTGATAAATAAAACCCAGTTAAAGAAATGAGACAGAAATATAATACTCAGTAATTTTTTTATTGAGGAAACACATCAGATTTTATATATCTGTAAGTGGCAAAGGTATGTGAGCCTTTGCTTTCAGACCCCCTTGTGCAGTAATAACTAACTAAATGTTTGTAGTAACTGTTGGTCAGTTGGGCACATCGACTCGGAGGGATTTTACTACTCTGTACAGAACCGATTCAACTCTGGGATGTTGTTGGGTTTCCTCACGAGCTGCTCACACAACATTTCTATTGGATTAGTGTCAGGACTTTGACGTGGTCATTCCAAAACTTGACATTTATTTTTTAACTTTGGTACAATGACTTGTATGTTTAAGTTGTTGTCTTGCTGTGTGACTGACTTTCTCTTGAGATACAGTTCACAAACAGATATTCTGATGTTTACCTTTAGAATTTGCTGGTGGAATAAAAAAATTAATTGTTCTATCAATGATGACAAACTGTCCTGTCCCAGATGTAGCAAAACAGGCCTAAACCATGATACCACCACCACCATGTTTCAGAGATGCCTTTACTACAGATTTTCCTGCAGAACGAAAAATCAGAGATTCTTAAATTCGGATTTCTTCACTAATGACATAGTAACTAATGTCATGACAGTAGTAGTTATTAGTAGTATTACCTGCTATTTAACTGTTAATCTGAAAGGTTAACATACGTTTGCCACTTACAGATCAATTTCCAAAAAAAATTAAGTAGGTGATGAGTATGTTACTCTGTTTAATTTGTTTATTTAAATCCTCTCTATCTGTTTATGGCACTTTTCTGAAAATGTGTTGTTTTACAACAGTTTAAAGGGTTCACATATACTTTTAAGCTTGTGTGTGTATATAAACATGGTTTGTGTTGTGTATGTACAGATGAGGAAGCCGATGAGAGCACATCACTGCTTTTCCTGTAACTCCTGTATTGCTAAGCAGGATCATCACTCCCTCTGGATTAATGGTTGTATAGGTGAATTGCATCTGTTAACATTTGGTGAATGAAGTTCCAGGTAGAATCGTTCTCGAATCGAATCACTGCTCTGATATGGCTGTGGTACTGTGTTCCTTGTTAATACATATGAGATGAGAGTGTGTCTGACACTGCTTTCATTATTTATTTAAATAGCAGTGTTAGCCAGCTCATGTGTCCCCGTGTGTAAATGCTAAGCTGTATGCATGTCCAAGTTATTGAAGAAGCTACTGTAGTACTAAAGTAGATCGAATTCAAATGCACCATGTGAACAAGTGCATGATAACCAGATCACCTGCTGATTAGACAGAACGTAGTGATGACAAAATAAATGTTTAATTGCTCATTCTTCTATACTCACTCAAGTCTGTCATCTCACCATCTCTCCCTTTCACCCCAGGGGCCAGGAATCATCAATTCTTTGTTCTTTTTCTTATGACACTAAACCTGCTGTGTGGCTGGATGCTGTATAGCACTGTTATGTGTAAGTTACTTTTTTGTTTTTAACATGCATCCTGACACTAATTGCGAAATCTATTTATTCAATTCAAGAAAAAGAGGAGGGGATGGGGGG
>JAQMYF010000003.1:174142-184857 GCA_030014195.1 Neosilurus mollespiculum | reverse complement strand
CCGGAGTCGGCTGAGATGGGCGCCAGCCTCCCCGCGACCCTAATTAGGAATAAGCGGTTCAGAAAATGACATGACATTTTTATCGATGGCTTTGCTCTATCAACTATTTTTAAGGCACACTTATGAAGATTATTACTCTGGAAAAACTTTAGGTTTCCTTCTATAATATCCATTCTTTCATTATTGTTTCATTCACTTTTTCACCAAACCGCTTAATCCTATTCGGGCTGCATCTTAGCCGACTCAGGGCAGGCAGGGTACACCCTGAATGCTCGCCAGACCATCACAGTGCCAACACCCACAATCATTCACACTCACTCTCATACCTCGGGGCAATTTGGAACGGCCAATGTGCATGTCTGTGGGAGGAAACCGGAGTACCTGGAGGAAACTCGTAAGCATGGGGAGATTATGCAAACTCCACACAGAAACACCCTCACCAAGCTGGGGACTTCAACCCAGGACCTTCTTGCTGTGAGGTGGACATGCTAACCACCACACCCATTGCTGGGTGAAGAGAAATATTTTGATAAACACACATTATAAGTTTCACTCTGAATTTCATAACGTACAGGTGTTTACATGCCGAGTGATATTTAATATGATATCCAGTGATGTTTATAGGGCTCAGGATGAGCAAGCACAGATCCACACCACTGCAAAAAACCCAGTAAATGAGTCGTTAGCTAGTCAGCTGCGCCACAGGAATGGCTAGTTCACTGATGTACATTAAATGTTATGAGTTTCGTTTATCATTCTTGAACAAATAAGAAATCACAAGTTCATTTGACTTTTATTAAACTGACATTGTATTTAAATTACACAATTATCATATTAATAAAAGTTGAAAACAGCAAAACACATGCACTTATTTCCATTCAAGTTCTTCAACATGTAGTACTCGAGCAAGATCATCATAAATAATTTAAATTGACTTCTACCTACCAGATAGTTAATATAACAATATATTCAACAATTTAATGTCCAATTAAGTAATCTACACTATTATTCAAAAGTTTGGGTCACCCAGAAAATTATCCATTTAAACAAACTTACATCCATCCGTGAGTCACAAAATATAATGAACTACAATCTAGACATCAACAAGGTTATAAATAATCATTTTAACTTGAAATATAAATTTACTTCTTCAAACTCTGCTTTGATCTGAAACCCTCCATTTACACTATAAATACAGCCTTACAGACCTTTCTTATTCTAATTGTCAATTTGTGGAGGTAAGATGATGAAATGTCACCCCATGCTTCCAGTAGCACCTCCCACAAGTTGGAGTGGCTTGATGGGCACTTCTTCTGTACCATATGGTCAAGTACCATACATGTTGTGTCCTCCCACAACAGCTCAATCAAGTTGAGATCCGGTGACTGCGCTGGCCACTTCATTACTGACAGAACACAGACGCCTGCTTCTTCTCTAGATAGTTCTTGCATAGTTTGGAGTGTTTTGGGTCATTGTCCTGTTGTGGGAGGAAAGTGGCCAATCAAGCGCAGTCCTCAGGGTACGGCATGGTGTTGCAAAATGAAGTGATAGCCTGTTACCTTGTACAAATCTTCCACTTTACCACTACTAAACTGTCACACCCATCTGATGCTACCGATGATGGGTCTCAGACACTATGGAGAGGTGACATTTTATTTTTATTTCATTTTCTGGAGCTCATCCCAGCCAACTCTGGGAAAAGACTTTACCAGACCATCACATGGCAACACACGCAACCATTCACACTCACACCAAGGGGCAATTTGGAATGGCCAATGAGCCTGATGCACATGTTTTTGGACTGAGGGAATTTCATTGTTTTCAAGCAGTGTTTATGCTGTTTTAATCAAGTTTTTAACTATAACATCCCTTTGCTTTTTTTTAAAGGTAAAGTACAATAGACATCAGGGTGAAAGTGTGGGCTCAACTTACTTTACCCTCAACCAGATAATCAGATCCACTTAGTAATTCTGATGGAGGCTCATTAGGTCTGGAGTTCCAGAGAAAAATTATTCTAGTGATGTTCTTCACGCTTCTCTTTCTGGTGTGAGTTTGCTGTCTGAGTTGCCAGTACTCAGGATATCTGCAGCTATATACAGAAACCAAGTTCTAGTTGTGGATTCAGTGCAGTATCTGTTCCTTTGGACGCATGATAATGTCATAACAAAACACTTCTGCACTTCTGAAAGGGCGAACTGGCTTGCCTCAGTGATCACCAGATAATACAAATGTATAGCACAACCAGACAATAGACCCGAATAATACACCCAAACAATACTCCTGGATAATACAACCGGATAACACACCCAGACAACACCCTGGATAATACAACTGGATAACACACTCGGAAAAGACAAACAGATAACACACCTAAACAATACAATGGATAACACACCCGGACAACACATCTGGATAACATAGCCGGACAATATCCTGGATAATACGACCTGTATAACACACCCAGACAACACATCCGGACAAAACATCAGATAATACACCCAAACAACACACTCATATAATTCAATACAATCGGATAACACACCTAGATAGTACCACCGAATAACACACCTGGACAATACACCCACATAATACACCTGGATAATACAATCGGATAGCACACCTGGACAATACACCCACATAATACACCTGGGCAATACTCTCGGATAACACACCCACACAATACAACCGGATAATACATTCAGGTAACACGCCCCGACAATGCACCCCGATAATACACCTGGATAATGCACTCGGACAATACACCCAGGTAACACACACGTATAATACACTCGGGTAATACATTGAATAATACACTCAAATAATGCACCTGGATAATACAACCCCAAAAAAATGATGGCAAGAAGAATTTGATTTGTCTTGTGTGTTTAATTTGTATATTTAAACAGAATCAACAAGAAATAAATTGTACAAGTGTTGTTTTCTAATTCTTACCAGAAACATAATGCATACATTTAACAGATAAACAAAGAACCAGAGAATTAACACATCACACCTGCAGATGTTCTTTTCTAAAGCCTCGGGTCTCACATAGCTGGAATTACTTCATGGTAGATTATGCTAGGCGATTTTCTTGGCCTTCTGGGAGTTAATCCGGTGCTACCCTGTAAGTGTTCTATGCACTTGGGTCAGAATACGTGAGAGCTGCGGAGCTGCCTTGAGAACTGGGAGGGTGTGGCTTAAATTCACAGAAAATTTGGGCATGTTGAAATTAACCACGGGTCAACAGTTTAACTATTGCTACCTTGAAGGCACCTGTGAGGGGTACATTGCCTACAGGATGTACTTCTGTGGAAGTAAAAATGTACATGGAACATCGACTGCCACCTATGCAACGCAGCCAATTATTATTATTTTTTTGTGACAGACAGCCTCCAACATACAAATGGTCATGCAGTGGCCGCAGTAATCTCTGCAATGGTTCTCATATATTAACCAGCTATGTGAGATCTCCACTGTAATCAATTCCCCTTAGCAGATTATAAATGTAAAAAAGTCAGAAAAATGGACCTGTGTGTATAAAAGAAAGATCCAAAAACCAAAACAACAACAGACATCTAAACATGCTGTAGCTCAGAACTGATTTTTATCTTTAATGCAAATAGAACAGCAGCTCAGTTAACTGAGTTTCCAGCCCAGTTGGTGGAAACTATACTTCACCCATGAGGAAAGAACCTGGACTGAGTGGTTAAGAGGATGTTTTTCCTGCACTGATGAAACGCTGAGATTTCTTTCTGGCCATCTGATACTGCTTACGTGCCACTTGGGCATTCTGGATGGCAATCCTGAGTTTCTGTGGATCAGAACACAGAGGACGTAGCAGGTTCACACTACAGTTACTGTAGTAAGAGACAATTCTTTCCATTAAACATCAACACTCGGTAATAATGATAAGCCGGCTTAATCTTATGACACAATACTGACCTGAACATTTCACCATGATAAATACGAATATCACAAATCAATGATATATGCAATAAAACAACTCTTACTTCTGCCATGTCTGGGTCTTTAAAGTGCAGAACCCTCACAGGGGTCTGTCTATCCTTCACAATGTTCAGTTTGCTCTGTTCCTGAACAGACAAAAACACATCATGAGTTGTTATCATCATCATCATCATCATTATTACCTTATTTATTTTTTCATATTATAAACTAATGTGCTGAATAATTTATATAAAATTTGGTTAATAAACTGAATTATTATTCATTCAAAATATTTTCTCAATTCTGATAATAATCTCAAATAATTCTTGATATTCTTCTACAAGCTGAATTATCCATCACTGAAAATATTTTGCATGTATAATAAAATAATTAAAAAAATTCAGGTTTTGTCTGATATGGAGAATTATTCAGATCATAGAAGCCTTCATTCTCAGCAGATAAAACCTTGTCAATCTAAATAATTCTCCATATCACACTTTGTCTCATTCAAAAATTGCTTAGATAGCTATGAGAAAAATTGCTTATCATGACTTCCTAATTTTGCACCTTGTAATAAATCTTCACATCTCCTCCTTCAACACACGGTGGCTTCAGGAAGTGTTCAAACTGACACTCCCATTCTTTATTAAAATGTCCAATCAAGTCAATCTCTTTGACACACAACACCCTCCTGTATTCGTAGAAACATAGAAGCACACATTAAAATTTTAGGTAAAAAATCAGCAAATACATTTTCATTTCAGGTCCTGTAGATTTCACTGACGGCATGGGTTATTTTATGCATTTTTATAATTTCATCATTTTATCATGTTATTATCTAACAATGCATTATCAGAATTGCAGGTAGTGCACTAGCAGTCCTGTAATCCAACTTATGATTAAAAATTATGACTGACAGTTACAGCTTGTAATGATTGGCACCTCTTGCAAAGATGAGTGGAAAAAAAAAAAGATGTAGTTTATCTTACACATACACACAAATTTGTTTAATTATAATATTTTTAATCAGTGAAATCCCAACATCCTCATCAAGAAATATTCATTTTTACCAAAACATGTGGCACCCTGAAATTATTGGCACCCTTGGAAATCAAAGTGAACTCACTGTGATCAACGCTTGTTTCTTATTGAAATTGTACATGTTTCATTTGATAAGGGTGCGTAGGAACTTTTAATCTGTAATCCAGGACTTGATTAACTGGGGTACAAATATGAGATTACACAGAGGCCACTTCCCCTCAGTTATCCATCAATATGGGAAAGATAAGAGAACACCCAACCAAATGATGAAGTGCATAGACCTTCATAAGGACTTCATACGTCCTTGCCACCACCTCTGTGGCACCCACAGTTTGGATTGCCAGACCTCTGAGTCTGAGTTAGGTAAAGGTTCTTTGATGTTGTATGGCTGTTTTTCCCAAAAGCCCTGGAAACTTTATTAGGGTACATGACATCATGGACTCCATAAAATATCAGAACATTTCAAATAAAAATCTGGCTGCCTTTGCCAGGACACCCGTCACTGGATTTCCCTACAGGACAACAGACTGAAGCGTATGTTCAAATTAACGCATACATATTTATTTGCCCACAGAATTAAGCTTCTTTCCTAGCATCTCAGTTCCTGACCTGGGGACGTCTCCTCGTCTAATGAGGAGAGTGTGCAAGAGTGGACCTTGGACCCTGGATGGTCTGGAGAGATCCTGTAAAGAAGAATGGTCTTAGATGTCCTGCTCTGTATTCTCCAACCTTTTATACCTTATATGCTATAGGAGAAGAGTTAGTGCAGTATTAAGTGCAGGGGTGCCAATAATCATGTCACATGTTTTTGGAGAAAATAATTATTTGTTGAAGAGGAATTTTTTTGTAAATAATTTTATTTCTATTTCAGGTTGGATTTCTCTTTTTTTTCCTCAATGTAGGATGAGGGAAATTTTCTAACAGGTGGATCTTTTTAACCCTTTTTACTGAGCTTTACAAGGAGTGCTTGGAAAAAAACCCAACCTAGACAGCAGTGAAAGTGATTTGTGTGTTTGAAAGTGTAAAGTACCTATTGGTGACAATAATGTTGGTTTTTCTGTGTCCTGGATATGGATAATGCTCTCTAAAGGACTCTCCATCAAGTTGTTTAATCTCTGATCTCTGAGAGGAAATAAAAATAAAAACAATCCAACAGATGCTTTCTCTAATTCACCAAATAAGAAAAAAGGATGTAGCCAGATCAATTGTGTATATATATCATCCTTCAATATTCAGATAAAACATTCTGACCTTAATCACAGGCAGATTTATTCCAAGTGTGATGATCATTTTTGACAAGACCACAAGTTAACTAACACAATTACATCATAAACCAAAAGATAAACACAATAAAGGCCATCAGATTGCTTGCATCATATAATGTATTATAAGGTATTACAAGGCAGTGGTATGTAGGAATATATATTTGATGTTAACTGGGTCATGCTTAAATATTGATTATTTTGGTAATATTAAAATATTTAAACAATAAAATTATATTACCTTTAACAAAATATAAGACTCTTTATGCCATTATTCATGAATAGGACAGTGTTGATTGTGTGTGTGTGTGTGTGCATGTGTGTGTGTGTGTGTGTGTGTGTGTGTGTGTGTTATACGGTTTAATTTAATGTATTAACATGTATCAACAACATTAAAAATATTTTAAATCCAAACACAAATTGTTACAGTAAAAGTAAAAAAGAAAAAGTAAATAAGGTATTAAAAGCTTTGAGGCATATATAAAAATTTACAGCAGAGAAAACAACTGTATCAGACAAATCAAAAATGTTTACAACTATTAAACACGAACAATATAAAGACAAATGCAATGGAATAAAAAACATCTATACTGTGTTCCATAAACAATTTTCAACAATCAACCACAAGTTCATTAAAACAACAGACTGAAGTGCTGAAGATTTGTGTGCTATAATTCAACAACCTTTATATCACATTACTTTATATACATGTTTAGTTTTGTTGCCCCAAACCCATCATTTCTCCTCAGGCTGCATGTAGGAAATGAAAACAAGGGAAAAATATGCAGAAAGGTCAAAATCCAGGGGGAAAATCAAGCCTAACAAAACAGTAGCAAGAGAAAACAAAATTCTTATTAAAAAAACAAACAAACAAACAAAAAGTGTGTGTAACTACCCTTTCCTGAATGAATATTCAATGTTCAAATGTCTATGTGCTGCCAGATTTAATTAATTTTTAGTTTACTTGAATAAGAAAATTGACATTTTCGTAAGCAGCTTTACAGAATATATAAATTCAGGTATAAATGTTTACATTGCTGGAATGTTTACTAGGAAATTCAGGGAGTATGTACAAGTGTTGTTACCTGGAAAAGATCATAGCCCTCCGACTCATGCTGGTTGTAGGGTCGGATGATGCCGTCTTCTTGGATGAGGCGAACAGGTCGCAGCTTTGTCACTTCTTCTGTTGACTCCGCCGCCCTGTCATGAGTTCATGAGTTACTAGATTTAACAGTAATGTAAATATGCAAGGAATGGCAAAATAAAAACGCTGAACCACTTAATCTTACTAGGATCAATGGGAGGCTGTTGCCCCTCTCAGCCAACTCTGGGCAAAGGCGGAGCACACCCAGAACAGCTCACCAGACCATCACACCGCCAACACATACACAATCATTCACACTCACACCTAGGGGCAACTTGGAACAGCCAATTAGTTTAATTTGTATGTTTTTGGACTGTGGGAGGAAACTTGAGTACCCCGAGGAAACCCACTCAAACAGGGTTACAACATTCAGATTCTACACAGGAACCCAGGACCTTTCTGCTTTGAGACCACTGTGAAATTTATCGGGATTTTAATATTTTTTATTCACTTTTGTTTTATTCCATAAACTACAGACATCATTTCCCCCAAATTTCACATTTTTAGGTCTATCTTTAGTGATTTTAGAATTTGCTCTTAAGGAGAAACAGGATTTCTGGGGTCCACAAATATTTTCTTGGTGGAGCTGCTTGGATTTTACATTTATGATATAGTGAAGAACAGTTGTTGCTTTGGAATGCTTTTAAACCTGCCGTTTGGTGTTTTCATGTGGATAAGCGTGTTCCTGTGTTCCAATACACCAAAAATGTTCCAAAATTGCCCAACCTTTTTGATCACATGAGAAATGGGTTGGCTAATGTTTTTATGATGGATTAAGCTGTGTGATGCCTGATAATATCCCAACAATGAAATCTAATCATAAATATATGATGCCACAATCAACAAAAAAGATTTTTTCTCATTTAATTTAGCGTGCTATGAATATTACTGAATAAACTCATCACACTCAATTTTAGATGCTGCTCCCCCTCAACATCCCCTCAGAGCTTACCTTTACATCAGGGGTGTCACACTTATTTTCACCGAGGGCCACCTCAGTAAATTTAAAGGTGATCGAGGGCCGAATAATCACTGAACATCTATTCTAAAAGCGCAACTATGAAATCTGATTGGCATAATGATTGGTTTAGGCATTTCTTCCCTTTTCCTTTATTTACTTGCATTTTCTGACAACACTTAACAGCGACAAGCAAGCACGCAATCTTTCTTGAGTCATACGTTACTAGTTGTTTACTTGAAATGGGCTGCTGCCACCTAGTGGAAGGATGATGAATTACATCATCAGGGCCCTGGGAGACCATCACTGACACAGACTTGAGCATGTTCCTGTTCTTCACTTCATTTCAATGATTCAGGGATTTTATACATGGACAGTCAAAGTGCAGTAAGGCAGTATGGGATTGGTCAGTGCAAAGAAAGTGCTGATTTTCGACAAGAGTAGGCTGCATAGCCGTCAGCGTGTTTCTGCCCTGCGATGGCCTGGGGAGCTGTCCAGGGTGTACTCTGCCCTCGCCCAGAGTCGGCTGAGATGAGCGCCAGCCTCCCCACGACCCTAATTAGGATTAAGCGGTTCAGAAAATGAATGAATGAATGAAGAAAGTGCTACGTTCAGTTAAGAGGGATCAGTCAGACCGAATAAAGCTTTATGTATACTTGAAGGGAGCAGGCCAGTTAGAATGTGCTCAACTGTACAATCAGTAGGGATGTGAATCTAACAACAGCTCACGATTCAATTCTGATTTTTGGTGTGACGATTCGATTCAGAATCGATTCAAACTGATTTTTAATTCATAACCATTACAAACAAAGGATGCCAATTTCACGACTAACTACATTCTTCTATAAGCTAGGAACAACTCTTCCATAAGAAAGAAAGAAATTATATTACTACACAACTGGTTTTGTAGATGTACTGATCTGCTTTGCTCGTTCAGAGTTTGTTGGGAGTTTAGTAAAGTGATGGAGTGTGCGTTGGTCAAGAGTTGGTCATGCCTGCTGCTCCTCCTTTATGATGTGGGCTCGGGGATTTCAAGTGTTCCTGAAATACTTGACTTTTATTTTGCAGATTTTGAACACCGCATATGTCATTTCAAGCTCCTTCTTACCCAGAAAATTGTAAAATCCCAAGTGCACCCAAACATTTGCCTTCAGCGAAGACGGCGCTGGCTGTAGGCTAAAAGCTAGTTCTGGAGCCGCCACTCACTGGAACAATTCACGACGGAGGCCATGTCTGAACAAACAGTACGCGCTGTGAGTAAGGTTGGAAATGTTTGAAAAAAACATGTTTTTATAGATCGATTCTTGAAAATTTGGATCGATTCAGAATGCTAATAAATAAGAATCGCGATTCAGACGTGAATCGATTTTTTTCCGCCACCCCTAACAAGCACAGGGTCACTATATGTGGACCTTTTGTTCCTGACCACAGAAATATTCAAAAGGAAGGTAGGGGGTGCCCTGCATTCTTTAACCCTCTGATGGTCCTGTGAGCTGTTCCCTGTTGCTTGCGGTGTAGCCTGCCTCCACCCAGAGTCAACTGGGATGGGTGTCCTTATTAAGGATTAAGCGGCTCAGAAAATTATATGAAATGAAACACTGCATTCTCAGCTGTTTTGACATTATGTGCCTCTTTCCCTTCAGAGCTCTCATATGAATTCTCTTATCTTCTGTTTGCTGTTTACACAGACAAGACATTGCTGTAACCCATAACATCTGTTTTAACCTACAGCTGTCCCATCTCGTACTCATGTCTACTATATAAAATCTTATCATACATGTTTGTTGATTTTATCTTCAAGAAGCATTTCACCAATCCAGAAATATAAAAAAATAAACATATACAGGACTTTTAAATGCAAAAAACTATGAAAAATCAGTGAGTTTGAAGGGTGTGGCTCTAAATTAATTTTACATGGTACAGTTGGTCTTGGATACCAGAAGAACAGGGACGTGCAGCCCTCTGGTGGATGTTGTACCCAGATGTGCATAAAGTAGACAGATTTGAATGTTAACAATGCCGCTCATGTTGCTGCCATTTCTAAAATGTGTACGTATGTCAAGTATAAACCAGATGTTTAAGACATCTAGGTATTACGATCATCAGGACAAAGAGGCACAAAATGCATATATACAGAGTAAAACCAAACCAAACAAATCAGGAATCAGAGAGGTTATCTCCACAACCTGAAAATTACACAACACATACCGTGTTTCCCCGATAATAAGACACTGTCTTATTTTTTTTTTTTTCAGTTCAAAAAAACACCATAGGGCTTATTTTCGGGATAGGTTTTATTTTAATTAACATTAACAGCAATTTCAATAAACAGGTAAGTGAGTCCTCCACAACTGCTTTCTTGTAC
>JAQMYF010000003.1:137134-149693 GCA_030014195.1 Neosilurus mollespiculum | reverse complement strand
CTTTTGGGCCCTTCTTAAGCAGGAAATGTACAGTGAAGGTAAACAGTGCACCTCTCTGAACAGGGTCTGGGAGGTTGCAGTTGCAGCTGCACAAAAAGTTGATTCTGACCAGATCAAGAAACTGACTGACTCCGTGAATGGAAGGCTTGTAACTGTTATCGAAAAGAAGGGGGGCTATATTGGTCTATATTGATTTTTTTTTTTTTTTTTTAATTTCAGAAATGTTTATTTGTAAATTCTAAGTTTGTTTATTATTCTCACTTTAACAGGTGAAAATAAACAAGTGAGATGGAAAATCTTTGTTTTTTATTTAATTGCATAATAATTCTGCACACTAATAGTCACTTTTACTACTTAAATGTTCAGGTTTTGAGGGTTTGTTAACATTTTGGATTGACCAAGAGCACTGTATAGTCGTACAATAACAATTAATCCTCAATAGATTCCCCAATCTTTATGAGTGTGAAAGATTAAATGGAAATAAACCCAAACTTAATAATAAAAGCTTGCGTACATAGTACTGTCAAAACTCATTATTGTTATTACAACCTTTTTCACACACACATATAAACATATATATATATATATCTGATTTGTTAGTTAAATATCTGTACAGTCTTATAATTGCCGTTATCTTGCCTTCCTGGAATTGACACATCCACGTAATATTCTTCTACACACACTTGTGAGAGTAAAACAAACTACAAACGGCAGCCTTTCAAACAGGCTAATGTAAACTATGGAATGGATTTTGGCAGATTAAAAACTTTGGTAGACATACCAGCTGCCTCACATACGGACAACCAGTGACATGATTTAGACTGCTTGCTCTCTGTCTTTATTTTCAAAAACAAAAACTGCTTGATTTTGTTATGAATGAACACATAACATCAGTTTCAGTGCCCTTGACAACTGTCATCATGCAACTCAGGGAAGCATCAGCCAATCAGCAACATGATGCATACCGGACGCCAGACAGCCATGAAAAATAAATTTGATGATTTCTTTAGTAAAGCTCCACCTAATAAAAAACTTGTTCTTTATATATACAGCTTTAAAAATTTAAGAAAGCTTTTATTTAGCACAAGTCTCACATGCCCAATGTTCCCACCATTTGCTATAATAATTCAGATTCCCTGTGGTGGGCATACACGGACACCGGACAACCATCCAAAATTACACTTTTCTATATACGAGCTTAGTTCTTACTTTATTAAATTTCATGTGAGCATGCGTGGAAAATCTCCGCTATTAAATGACTGTTTAAATTTAGCATGCTATATTGTATCATCAGTAGGGTAAAACTAACCGCTTAGTCGGGATTCAGAGTTAGAGGAGTTCAGTCATAATCCCACATATGGTAGCTTCCCACCAGTGGCTCAGCCAAGCACATGCACCAAATGTCTGAACCTGCGGTTCCTCTCATACTGAGAAGGACTACTATTGCAACAAAACATCATTATCCCCTCCTTGACTCGCACCTTATCGTGGTGGAGGGGTTTGTGTGTCCTAACAATCCTGGAAGCTATGTTGTCGGTGGCATTATGCCCCTGGTAGGGTCGCCCAAGGCAAACAGGTCCAAGGTGAAGGTCCAGACTAAGTGTGGTACAGAAGACCTCTATGAGCAGGATTATTTCAAGGACACAGTTTCCCTTGCCTGGATGCGGGTTACTGGTGGGTTGCGGGTTACTGGCGGGTTGCGGGTTACTGGTGGTCAGGCTTCTGCCCATGGAGTTGAGCTGGGCCCAACATGAAGAGGAAACATGGGTCCGCCTTCCCATGGACCCACCACCTGTGGAACGGGCTATAAAGGTCGGGTGCAGTGTGAGCCGGGTGGCAGCTGAAGGTGTGGGTTCTGCTGGACTGATCCTCGGCTACTGACTCTGGCTTTTGGGACATGGAATGTCACCTCTCTGGTGGGGAAGGAGCTTGAGCTGGTGCAGGAGGTTGAGAGATACCGACTACATATAGTTGGGCTCAGCTCAACACATAGCTTGGGCCCTGGAACCACCCTTCTCGAGAGGGGCTGGACCTTGTTTTATTCTGGAGTCGCCAATGGAGAGCAGCAGCGAGCCGATGTGGGCATACTTGTTGCCCCCCATCTCGGTGCCCACATGTTGGGGTTCTCCCCGGTTGACGAAAGGTATACTTATGCACCAAAGTTCAGAAAACCCACCCTTTTTGGAGTCCCTAGAGGGTTTGCTTGAGGGCGCTCCCCCTGGGGACTCTCTTGTCCATGTGGGCAATGTGTGATTGTAGGTATGGCCACTCCAATCTAAACCCGAATGGTGTTTCATTGTTGGACTTCTGTGCTCGTCATGGTTTGTCCATCATGAACACCATGTTCGAACATAAGGCACTTGGCACCAGGACACCCTAGGCCGCAGTTTGATGATTGACTTTGTAGTTGTGTCATCAGACTTGTAGCCGCATGTTTTGGACACTGAGAAAGAGAGGAGCTAAGCTGTCAACCAATCACCACCTGGTGGTGAGCTGGCTCTGATGGCAGGGAAAGCCGCCCTCAAGACCTGGGAGACCCAAACGTGTAGTTAGAGTCTCCTGGGAACGTTTGGCCGAGTCTTCTGTCAGAAGGGCCTTCAACTTCCACCTCTGGCAGAGCTACAGCCACATCCCAATAGAGGTGGGGGACATAGAGTCCAAATGGGCCATGTTTCGTGCCTCCATTATTGAGTCGGCAGCCCGGAGCCGTGGCTGGAAGGTCATCGGTTCCTGTCGTAGGTGCAACCAAACAAGGTGCCCCCGAACCAGGTGGTGTACACCTGCGGTGAGGGAGGCTATCCAGCTGAAGAAGGAGGCCTATCATGTCCTTTTGGCCTAAGGGACTCCAGAGGCTGTGGACGAGTACCAACAGGCCAAACGTGCTGCAACCCAGGCTGTCAACAATGCAAAATCTTGGGTGTGGGAGGAGTTCGGTGAGGGCCTGTAAAAAAGACTATTGGTTGGCCCCGAAATGTTTCTGGACCACCATCCGGTGCCTCAGGAGGAGGAAGCAGTACTCCACAAACACCGTTTACAGTGGAAGTGGGGAGCTGCTCACCTCGACTGGGGAGGTTGTTGGGAGGTGGAAGGAATACTTTGAGGACCTCCTGAATCCCACCAACATGCCCTCTGTGGAAGAGGAAGAGCCTGGAAGTTCAAAGGGGGGTCTGCCCATTACTGGAGCAATGGTCAGGAGTAGGTAGTTAAAAAGCTCCTCGGTGGCCGGGCTCTGGGTGTGGACAAGATGCGCCCTGACTATGTCAAGGCTCTGGATGGGCATTAGGATTGGTGTGGATTACGTCCTTTTGCGACCGGGATGAGAATCAGCACCTCCGAGTCTGAGGCCATGGTTCTCAGCAAGAAAAGGGTGGAATGCATCCTCCGGGTCTGGAAGGAGGTCCTGCCCCAAGTCGAGGAGTTCAAGTATCTCGGGGTCTTGTTCACAAGTGAGGGAAGGATGGAGCGGGAGATCGACAGGTGGATCGGTGCAGCCTCTGCTGTAAAGTGGAGCTTGTACCTGTCCGTCGTGTTGAAGAGGGAGCTGAGACTGAAGGCAAAGCTCTCAATTTACCAGCTGATTTACATTCCTACCCTCACCTATGGTCATGAGCTTTGGGTAGTGACCGAAAAAACAAGATCGTGGATACAGGCAACTAAAATGAGCTTCCTTCGCAGGGTGGTGGGGCTCTTCCTTAGAGATAGGGTGAGAAGTTCTGTCATCCGGGAGGAGCTCGGAGTAGAACCGCTGCTCGACCGAGTTGAGAGGAGCCAGTTGAGGTGGCTCAGGCATCTGATTAGAATGCCTCCCAAACACTTCCCTGGTGTGGTGTTTCAGGCATGTCCAACCGGAAAGAGACCCCGAGGTCGACCCAGAATACGCTGGAAAGACTATGTCTCTCGGCTGGTCTGGGAACGCCTTGCGTCCCCCTCGGAAGAGCAGGAGGAAGTGGCTGGGGAGAGGAACGTCTGGACCTCATCGCTTAGGCTGCTGCCCCCGCGACCCGACCCCGGAACAAGCGGAAGATGACGATGATGAAGATATTTTATTATTTGTTGTGACGTGCAGATTTTTGTTCGGCAGGAAATCGTGTGTGTTTGTCTGTAGCTTGAGAGCTTATGGAAATTGTAGTAAAGTAATGTTATGATAATTATTACATACTTCAAGTTAGACAGAGCATGTGTGCGTTCGAAGACTCAAAAGAAGTACGTTATTAAATCTGAATTTCTTGACTAATGACATAGTAACTAATGTCATGACGGCAGTAATGTCATTGGTAGTATTAACACATCATTCAGGTAACGTAACCTAACGTTAGGCCTTATTATACAACAACAAGGATCTAATATTACATATGGCAGTTGGTGCCATGCGAAAGGTCAGTGAATGGATGTGCTCGCACCACCAGTCATTTTTAACGAAAAGTCAAACATTTACTTACAAATAAAAGGAGAATGTAGGCCCTGCACAATGCATGTACATTTTATTTTATGCAACAACATCTGTACAGTAAAATATCTGATATTTATCAGCTGATTTTCTGCAGTGTGACAAGTTGTTTTAGTGAGACTACAGAAGGCTCAATACATTTTTAATGATCAGAATGCACATTTGAAAGGAGATTAGAACCACTAGTCTGCACATCCTTCAATTACATTTTTTATTTAATATCCTAATTAATATCTCATTAAAATGGACATAATAGCCAACCATTTTGTCCCTGCATCTAGCACTGCAGTGATTCAATTATGGATTAAAGAACCACATTCATGAAAACAAATATAAATAATACCCTTTCATTCCCAGCCTTCTCAGTGCCTGCCATGTTTCTGCATTTCGGACACATACTTATTGGATACATTTGTGCCATTTTGCGTTTTTTCTATTTTTAAAATGCTCACAACATTGTACTGAGAATGCAAAAGAAGAACTAATTCAGGAGACCGTTAAATATGTTACTTAAATTTACATGTTTTTGCTTCTTTACTGATCATGAACAGATTGTACTGTGTTCCTGATAGCAGACGTTTTTCACCTGCAGCCAGTGAAGCTGGGCTCGAAGACTCCGTTGGTGTTGTGATTGCTTTAGCTCTACATGAATACCAGCCAGAAAGTTCCTCCGGATAATGCAAGAGTAGGGGTGTCTCATCAACATAGGCATCTTCAAAAAGTCCACCTGAACCGTAAACACATGTACAATTAAACTCAGTCATGATACTCTTTCAGGGTTTATAAAGGACTGGTCCATCTCTTACTTCAAGTCCCGTTTCCAGCTTTAACCAGCCGGCCTCTGTCTTGCCGCTGAGGTGTTTCTGGTAGGCCTTTTCCAGAAGACTTATGTTTTTATTGTTAAAAGCCTTCCAGCGGTTCTTTGGCTTCATTTCCCAAACAACACCCGAACTAAACAAAGATGAAAATAAATAAATGTCTATACAGCATATTACACAGTGATACACAAGTCATTATGAGCACACATATTTTGTGAAATATTGATTATATTAAATATTATATTAATGATTATAATAATTTGATTAAAGGGGCAACCGTGGCCTAATGGTTAAAGTGGGTTTGGGTCCAAAAAGTTGCTTGCTTGATTCCCGACCCAGCAGGAGAAACATGTGGTGGCAGAGGGAGTGAACAGCACCTCCCCTTCCTCCACCTTCATGGCTGATAAGCCTTTGAGCAAGGCACCTAACCCCCAACTCTGGGTGCCGCAGTGTGAATTTAAAATGGCAAAATTAACAATTAAGATCTCACTAAGTTGGTTTTTCTTGTATTTCATTGTCATTTATACAAAAATTTGTAATTAGTCTGCAAATACACCTTTACAAAGTCGTTCTTCTTCTGTGTTTGTGTAATATGTAGGCTAACGTCTGAATAAGAATGCTAAAATCACTCCTGTTAGCTTCACAGTACATACGGAGCTCCACTGTTGCCTCATCTCAAAGTGCAAAGCTCCCCTGTACATTTCAGCTCGGTAAAGTTACCCCCCAAAATTTCGAAATAGTTAATTTGTGCAGGTTTGTGCTGATAGAAATTATTGCGCTAGTATTTCATGTGTGAAGTCACCACCCTCCATCCCCTCCTTCATGTCCACATTTTATTAATAAAAATAGTGTCTTTTTGTGCTCACTGCTTCGTGACATTTAATGTTTAATTATAAGGAATCTTTTGACAGGCCCCGTTTGGTTAGGTGTACGTCCAGGCATGCGCACCTGTCAGGAACCAATATGCAACTCCGAACTTTTTCTGCTGTGGATTTCATCAAATTAATGTGTCTTACCTCTTTCAGATGAATAAAGTGGTAAAGCACAAATAATTTCCTATATTGGGGGGAGGTCACAGTAAAAAATAAAAACGGAAATAACTTTAAAATCATAACATCAAAATAATTTCTTTCAACAGCACAAAAGTAGCACAAATGATTGAGACCATTCTGTTGAGATTTAGACGTGGTGGATGGGGGCTGAGTGAGGTCACAGGCCAGAAAATGCATTTTATAATGAACTTAAACACCTTAATCTCACAAATGAAAAATTTTATGGCACAAACGTAACACAAAAGAATGGCAGTGCTATTTTGAAAATGTTGATAAAATAGGGGGGGGGGTGGACTTCACAGGGCTGTACATTTTCTGTCACAGTTAAAATATGTAAATATAAACTAAAATCTTGTTTTAGTTTCCTTTTTTATTACATTTTCATAAAGTACTCCCAAAATTTTTAAAAATGTTTAAAGAGATGCCGTTTCGCAGCTCTTGAGCTCTGCACCTGCCTGCGGTTCGAGCTCACCTGCGTCCGGTGTCCCAATTAAAAACTGGTTTAGTGTGCTTTTTGTGCTGATGTTCCCATGTAGTATATATAGTACTAAAACAAACATTCATCCACACTGTTCCACACACTTCCATCAGACCAGGTAGCTATCTTGGGAACCAAGAGGTTGTGACTTCCTTTAAAGGAAAGTTTGGTTGTGTTGAACATTACAGAGGATCAAGCACTGGACCAATTTAACAGTTACAACTATGAACCAGCAGAAAAACTGTGTGGCCCTGGGGGAGTGAGCTGCACCTTCCCTTCCTCCACACCACACAAGTGTGTGTGCGCTCACTGTTTACGTGTGTGTGTGTGTGCTCACTTTGGATGGGTTAAATGCAGAGGCAATCATTTCCCTTGGGGGATTAATACAGTATAGCAAAATAATAAAAATAAACTGTGAAGGCATCCATGAGGTGGACATGGCCTAATGGATGTTAGTATAGATTTCTGTGGAGGTAAAAATCAACATGAAACAGCAACTACCCCTATGCAGCGCAGCTACTGCTGGTAGATATGACAGCTGCAACATATGCAGCACAGATGCTCATGTTTCCCAGGTCAGTGTATGTACTCCACCCATATCTTTGCAAGAGACAGACTCAAAAATTCGCTGGACAGGTCACCATGGTTACTATGTGGGACGTTAGCATTACACATTAGATAACCTAATAATCTTGATGAAAGGGGGACTCCTGGGTTCTATGTGTACTGGTCTGCACTAAAACTTTAATTTTCTCACCTGGTAATTCCCATATACGCTATTTCATGTCCACGGTCATTGTTAATGAGGGACAAGCCCAGATTCTGTATGGAGATGCTGACTTCCTGTTGGAATTGCTCCAGCTCTTCAGCCTGGGAAGCTTTGGTTACTACCGCCATGTCTTCAGTAAAAAGTAAAACACGCTGTCGGCCATTGAGGAATGACACCCAGTGAACCTGAGTCAGACTGTCAAGTGCAAACTGCCCATGCTGGTCCTACAAATTGCAACAAAAACATCACCATGAGTGCAATGTGATACCGTTTACTTCATTCAACTGCACAGTTTACAATATATTAAACACAGTGTCAGTTAATTACAGACAGTTCAAAGCACCTGCATATCTGTAATTTCTGCTCCAATTGCCAGCTAGAGGAAACACAGGTGCCATTCACAACTGGCACTAAGCTGCTGATAGAGTAGCACATGGCACACCCTCCCCATTTTTTCCCGTGTTCTATAAACAAAGAGACTGGAAATGCGTGGGCAAGTAGTTTCACTTCCTACCATGTTCACGTCTCCAAATACTAGGTACATTTACGGCATTAGGTATGTACAGAGTTACCCGAATGAGGGGACGCCATTGTTTTTTTGGGTTTTTTTTTGCTCCTTATTTAGAACGTACAAATTTAAACCTAACCTACATCATGGGTCATCTTACTGTATGTAGACAGCATAAAGTACAGGTTTAATCGAGGATAAGTGTGCCTTAAAGACTGATTCACTTCGAGAGGTATTCTTAAACGCATATGACTGCATTTCCATGCAAGAAAGCTCAATAGACGGATGTAAATATGTCTATTGTCAGTATAGCAGTGATCGAGATTTCCCACACAGGACATCAAAAAAGTACCACTGCATATGAAACTGTCTATTACTGTTCATCAGTGAATGTCATAAGCACAATTCTTTTCCAAAAGCCTGCACTTCTAATACCCAGAACATTCCACAGGGTCTCATGGCTGAAACAAAAGCAGTTGATGGTCATAACTTCATTTGGCATCTCATCTGGTGTTCATTAAAAGTTCTGTTAAGATTTGTTCACAAGGCCATCCAAGCAATTCATTACCCGTACCACTTATCCTGTTTAAGGTTGCAGGAAATCTGGATCCTATCCCAGCTGATTCTGGGTGAAAGGTCCATTACCTGAAGAGCTCACCAGTCCATTGCAGTGCTCTACAGCTACATATCAAACTTATACCCCCACTATTATAAAATAACCAGTTTCTGTAATACTATTTTAACAAATTCAACCAATCATGTGAGAGGAACTATACAGCTCTGACCTTGATCAGATCCAGTTCTCCGCTGTGGCTCTGACACGTCCAGCACAGTTTCCGCACCCCTGCAGGATTTTCCCATACAAAGAGCTGAACTTCACCTGGCTTCAGCTCACAGGATGCCTCACAGCCACTACACAAAAAAAGTCATCAAGAGATTACATACACCCCCGGGGCTCCATGTCAAAAAATATCAACTGTAGAAATCACAAAGTATCAAAATGCGCAAATACACTGCCTAGTAAAAGCCAAGATTGATAAAGAAATCTCAAATGGTTTCCCGGTTTTTTGGCCCAGAATAGAGAGAGAGAGAGAGAGACAGAGAGAGGGAGAGAGGGAGGGAGAGAGAGAGAGGGAGAGGGAGAGAGACAGACAGAGAGAGAGAGAGAGAGAGAGGGATAGAGAGAGAGAGAAAGAGAGAGAGAGAGAGAAAGAGAGAGAGAGAGAAAGAAATTTCAGATTTTATGTCTCCTTTATTCAATCACTTCAGAAACATTACATAAATATCACAAAAAATGTCAAATTCAACAAGTTGATAAATATATGCTTCTAATAGATCATAAAAGGGACAAATATCCAAATATAAAAACAGCAAAAATTAAAACAAAATAAAAATTCTATGAATTTTCCAAAAATAGTAAAAACTTAAAAAAAAAAAAAAGTAAATAAAAATATTACAAATATAAAAGTTATAAGAACAGTGAGTCATAAGAGGTTTCTAATAAGTCATTAGAAATTAAAAATCAGTTTACCATCTTCACTTATCTCACAGAGGGCTGATCTGATATTCTCTGTTGTGAACGTCGTTGATTAGATCATGGTACGTATACTCAAGTTTTAATCTTGCCCCCAACATCCCCTCGTCATACCCACCACATCTGTTGTTCCGGTGCCTAGGGTGTTATTCTTCCTGGTTTTCCAGGTTGCTAGTTTGGCTAAACCAGATAAAAAGTTCAGTAGATAAACTCTACCTTTCTTGGCAACACTGTATTTAGGACCACCTATAAAGGTTTTGGTTGAGAACGCCTCCCCTAGAGCCCTAAACCACACTTTTAACAGTCTGAAGAGGTTTCCTAGCTGGCTGCAGTTCAGGAACAGGTTCTCAACAACTTCGTCCTGACCACAGAAAGAGCATTTCCCTTGTTACTGCTGGATTCAGGTGGGCCAGGTGTCTGTTTGTTGCTATGATTTTATGGATTATTCTCCACTGTAGATCACTCGTTCGTTTCTCTGTTGGAGGTTTGTACAGGGTTTGCCAGTGTCCTTTTATGGAGAAGCCTGGTCCAAACAAACCTGACCACCCCGAGGCCTTCAGCCCTCTCAGTGCTACCTGATAAGTCACCTTCACACAGGTGGCAATTAATGCCTTCTTGGACAAGCTTTTAAATTTCCCCAGCATTGGAGCACAGAAGAATAGAAGCATGTTCCCTCTTTTTGTGTTTATTCCCCAGTTGCTAAATGGTGAAGGGTGGGGAGTCATTGCTGTGGCCACACGTACCTCTGTCAGGCCTCTTTAAGGCTTCTCTGCAGCCCTCTGGCAGCACCTCTTGGAGTTCGTTGATGAACTTTTCTGCTAGGCGAGGGGACTGTAAGCCAGTGACATTTTTTATGAAGGCCATCGGTTTCACCCAGTGCCTTTCTGGCTGATAGACACTAGTGTGAACGGTGAACACTCTCTGCCATGTTGCCATCGACTGGTAGAAGCTGGGAAGGCTTCCCAACTTCATCTGTTCTGGGTTCACTAGCAGCAGCTGCTGGGTGTAGCTGAGGCCCTCCACCTTCCTGAAGAATGCGCTTGCTGTTTGTTTCCATGCCACATCTTCACAGCTTTTGCACTGCCTCCAGACAGAACGTGGAGATCCAGCTGTGTATGTCATTCAGGCCCTGTCCCACTTCTTGTACTGGTAGGTAGAGTACAGCTGTCTTAATCCAGCGTTGGCCCGACCAGAAAAAGTTTACCTGTCTCCTCTGTATTTCTTGTTCAAGCTCTGCAGGTGGTTCTAGGACGCTGAGCTTTTGCCATAGGGTGGAGGCGGTCAGGATGTTTGCTACCAGGATCTTCCCTCGTAGGACAGCTGGGACAAAACCCAACTCCATTTCGACAGCTTGGCCACCACCTTCTCCAGCATAACCTTAAAGGTTTCTGTTTCTAAAAACACACAGAGAAACTTCATCCCATCTTTTCTCCACTGTAAGTCTCCTGGGATTTGAGGTGGACCCATCTTCACTCACCTATGAGGTGTCCCTCATTCTTTTCCCAGTTAACTATGGCTGATGACGCATTCTCATACATGGTTAAGGTGGTGTTAAGACTTGCTATGTTTTCTTGTTGTGTGATAATAACTGTGACATCATCTGCATAAGCTGACACTATGAGTTTTCCTCATGTCGGGTCACCTGGGGTGTAAAGCCACTTAGTTCTCTTCTCAGCCTGCTGAGAAGAGGTAAAATAGCCAGACTGTATAGCTGACCAGGGAGCGGACATCTCTGTCTGATACCTCTCTGTACTGGTATCATACAGCTCTGTCCGTCTCCCACCTTTTGAACCCTAACTGGGCCATCACTGGACCCTTCACCATCATCGGCCTGAGATTTATGCAGGCATAAAAACTTTTTGTGACCAATGTCACCGCATTCAAAACACCGCATGCTCCCCATGGTGGCATACAACATGTAGGATTTCCCTCCGTGTCAAACACGGAAAGAAACATCCAATGTTGGCAACTCAAGGAACATGAACACCTGTCTCCCTAAAGACAGCACATGTTTCAGGGCCTCAGTCCTGCAGCCCAGTGGAAAGGTTCTCATGGCACTGGCGAATGTCCCGAAACTTGAGAGCTCGTGCTCGATATCACTCCACCATACCACGCCACCAACACAAATATAGGGATATAGCACTATATAGATCCCAAACAGTCGCTCTCACCATGATCACTCACACACTCACACGCTCTACTCCCAGCATGCACCAGAGAGAGAGAGAGAGAGAGAGAGAAACAGAGAGAAACAGAGAGAGAGAGGGAGAGAGAGAAAGAGAGAGGGAGACAGAAAGAGAGCGAGAGAGAAAGAGAGAGAGATAGAAAAAGTGAGAGAGAGGGGGAGGCAGAGTGTGTGAGAGAGAGGAAGACAAAGGGAGAGCGTGAAAGTGAGAGAGAGAGAGAGAGAGAGAGAGAGAGAGAGAGAGAGAGAGAAAGAGAGAGAGAGACAGAGGGAGACAGAGGGAGAAAGAGAGAGTGTGAAAGCATTCAAACCTATGTTCTTCTACAAAACAATTCTTTATTATTATTATTATTATTCCGCCCACTTTTTTGGCGCGTAATTTCTTCAACATTTTTCATCATAGAAACACCATTCAAACATCAAAACGTTCAGTTCAGTTAGGACATTGGAGCTATTACTTTTCTCATTCCTAACATTCAAACTTCCCATTGAAATGCATGGACGGAATATTCAAAATTTCCATAATTTTACACTTTTTTACACATTTTCAACTCTTCACCATTCATTCATACTTTCAGCTATTAAGACCATTCAAACATCAAAATGTTCCACATCTATCAGGGATTCAGGATATCATTCAACATTTCAAATCCCATTCATTTATTCATTGATTTTCTGAACCGCTTTATATTAGTTAGGGTCGCGGGGAGGCTGGCGCCCATCTCAGCCGACTCTGGGCGAGGGCAGAGTACACCCTGGACAGCTCGC
>JAQMYF010000003.1:92765-106742 GCA_030014195.1 Neosilurus mollespiculum | reverse complement strand
GAGACAGAGAGAGAGAGAAAGAGAGAGACAGAGAGAGGGGGGGGGAGAAAGAGAGGGAGGGGTAGATCACTCATACAGTACAGTATATAAATATGGGTTGTGATTAGTAAGAAAACACACCTGTGTGGAATCGGTATTGTACAGAATAAGACCCATAGATTCAACATTAAAACTGAATTTGATGGTTTCCAACAGGTCCTGCTCTGCTGATTTATTCTCTGGCTGTTTTCCTACAACATTCTCAGAGACTTCTCACACACACACAAACAGACACACACACACACACGCACACAAACAGATACACACACGCACACAAACAGACACACACATACACATAGAGACACACAGACACACACAGGCACACATACCGACACACACATGTTCCCACAAACGCGCCCACACACGCACACATGCACACAAACACACATACATGCGCACACGCACACATACACAAACAGACACACACACACACTCACACACGTGCACACACAAACGCACGAACACAAACGCAAGGCAGAACATTAGGAGCCTGTTTTAAGAAGTTGAGACTATCCTAGAAGAATCTGTGTAATTGTTACCGTGAGGTGGGTAAGATTTAGTCCTCCCTTTTTCCTGTTTTATTCCTGGGTCAGGGCTGACGTATGGCTGAATGCTGCTGGCCTCGCCAATGTTTTCCATCACAATTTTCATGAAGAGAACCAGGTCCTCCTGACTCAAAGCTACCTGCAATAACATATGAGAGGACCTTTTAGTACTGACTCTATAACCACTGCAATCCTGCTCTACATGTTGAAGATCTGCAAAATTGTGACCTTGAAATGGATCAAAAACATATCATTTGAACCACATTAGAAATGATCTAGTAGATATTCACAGGAGGAAAATGAATGAAAGGAAAACTCACCTGCATGGGCTTCAGATCCCCATCTACCTCAACGGCAGCCATCTTACGATACCAGGTAGCAGCAAGGTTGCGTCTGACTGACAGGATCAGGTTCACTGGTTGTATTAGCTCAATACTATGTTTATTTTCATCTCCCTCCATAAAGACTCTAAAATTATTATAAAACCATAATCATATTACAAAATTACAAAAACACACAGACTGTGGCAATTGTGATGTAACAAGAAGACGTAAAGAACAACCGTAATACTCAGAAAAGTGTTCACCTGGATAGCTTAAGCTGGGTTAGCTCCAAGTCGATGTTATCTATGACCGCAGGCAGTGGACAGTTCTCAACAGGAAGCAGAGAGAAGCTGTTCCTCACAGTGATGAGACCCAGGTCCATCTCCACTGCATTATGAGACATGGATGACTGAGGGATGATGAGGAGTGGAGCCTTCAGTCTAATGTCCATGAAGATTCTGAAACTCTTCTGAGCAAAGTCCTTCACACTGGAGACTGCTTTTTCTGCTGCCTGTGCTGTAGCCACACTTAAGGCCTCCTTGGCCATTTGAAAGCTATTACCGTATTTCTAGCATGGAAAGATTGAAACAGAAACAGAGTTTTGATTTGTTTTTAGTTTTTTCAAATCTTTCACACCAAACATCCTAAAGACAGAATAATACTTCCTTGAACAATAACACCTCTGAAGCAATTAAAATTCTTATACCCCTGATTACACTTTAGTGGTTCTGGCTTGTGTGAGTACGGTGTTGAGCAGTGGTGGCTTAGTGGTTAAGACGATGGGTTACTGATCCAAAGGTCAGCAGCGGTTCAATCCCCACCATCACCACTGTTGGGCCCTTGAGCAAGGCCCTTATCCCTCAATTGCTCAGCTGTATAAAATTGTTAATTGTAATTCGCTCTGGATAGGAGCGTCTGCCAAATGCTGTAAATGTGAATGTAAATGCGCATCAGGTAACGTGGCAGTAAGAAAGCAACATCACAGCAATGCCAGCTAATGTAGCTTATACCCTTGGAAGGGTACAATCAATCTCCATTTACGGCAGGGTGCAGGTTTTTATTTTAAGTCTGGACTTTGTCACTTCAATATGTCATACATACGTCAGGTGTACGCCGTGATAAAGAAAAGCAACACAGCAGGAATCTTACTTGAACCTATTATGCTGCATGAACGCTGTAGTTGACATAACAATACCAACAGCAAGCGCACCATCACAAATAACCGGAATGTATGATTTGGTGGCATGCATGATCTGAGCAGTGTTTATGTGAGAGTGTGTGTGAGTGAGTGAACACTCATATTTTTAGAGTGCAGGTATGTTTGTGGTCATGTATGTTGAGGCAGACTGTGGCAAACGCTCGATCCTGACTCATCATTCATAAAACCTGTGCTGGCAGGGTGCTGCTCACCGCCAAAAATGTTTTGACTGTGACTTGGGATGTGACCGTGTCGACTGCGCTGGAATGAATGACAGTGACTGCAGCGTGCCCAACCCCTTTTTATATCCAGTTGGGAACGCTGCAGTTATGCAGCAACAACGCCTCATTTCTTAATGTTTATTCCACATAAATATCTTTTTAAATAGATTACATGGCAAGATACGAGACAGTGTAATAGTAGCATTACAGACACTTTCACACTTACCACCAATATCATGACAAACTTTTGTAGATAGACTACTTGAATGCAGCCCACATTAAGTTTGACCTTTCCGTCCCCCTTTGAGGTGTCGGTGTATCCCTCTTCTTCTGTGGCTTTAGGGGTTAGACTCAAATTGAAGCTAAACACTTCATCATCCACAATAGAGACAATCTGCAAAAAACACACAATTATATGTTGAACAAAGGGGGAAACAACATTCGATTCATCTGAAAGCTGTAGTGAATAACATTTCTACAGAATTTTTGGCATTAACCCATTTCACTTGCCTTTTTATGAACTGCTTTTGGGTCTAAATTCAGTACAACGAAATCTCGCAGTCTAGCAGACATGTGTGTTTCACTTTCCTTCATCAAGAAAGATCCATGGACATCTAGAGGAGTGATCGAGAAAGAGACACCGAATCTTAAGTGGTATAAATATCCTAGCTGATGATGAGTTAGGTCACTCATACAATTCTTAAATATTGATCAGCTGTTCGGTAGAAACAGGAAACCAGATAAAGGTTCTGAAATCATGGCACGCTATTATTATAAAAAACAGGAAACTATATAATAACTATATACAGGAACAGGATTACAGAAATCTGACCTCGAATCTTCATGTCAGCGATGTTACACTTCTGGTCACATAGCACCACATTGAAGGCCCCAAGCTGCACCAGAATTTTCAGATCAATGACGTCTCCTTTATAACAGGACCTCACTGTAGATAGAACAGTAATAAAAATGCTACTTCATGTCCAATATATAAACATTTAACTGAAATCTGTAATCTATCTGCTCAATGATAGTCAGTGTCAGTGGTGCTGAAAAGTTTGTAAACCGTTTGGATTTTTTTTTTTTTAACATTTATCCATAAATATGACCTAAACATTTATATTCTTTCATACCAATCCTAAAAGAGACACAAATATTACTCTGGGGTATTTATGCATCATGGGGAATGATCCAATATTACATGTCTGTAGGTAGCAAAAGTATTTATTCTTATATTTATCTTTTTAAAAGATCCTGCCAATAGATTTTTGACTGATGGTATTCTTAACCTGTGCGCTATTGAATCAGTATCACAATGTATTCACTGGTAGAGATTTAAAAGCTCTTCTGTAAGTCGTGGATAAAGGCTTTTGCTGAATGTTGTAAATATATAAACCTTAGCTTTCAGATTCCCATGTGCAACTAAACCAAACTTCAATCTTCTTGAACTATTCTTTGGTAGAACCACGGGTGTTTTGGGTCACTATGTTGCTGCATGACACATTTTTCAAATGTGCTGACATTTTCCTTTCAAATTCATTGGTATAATTTAGAATTCATTTTTCAGGCTCCTGAGTGGCACAGAGGCAAGGTGCTTCACTAACAGCTTGGCAAGTTTGAGTCCACATTAATGCACACAGCCATCCATGGCCGAGAGCCCATGGGCGTCTGCGAAATGCATACAAAGGGCAGATAGCGCAATTGTGTTACACTGACCCTGAACAAGCATGCACAGCAGTTCAGAGGAAGCACATACTTGCCCTCCATGGTTGGCGGTGGTTGCATGACAGGGAGGCATACTTGAGGGGTAGAAATTGGCTACAACTAAATTGGGGGGGAAAAAATCAGGAAAATCACTCAAATAAAAGATAGCAAGCCGTCCTGACCCAGATGCAGCAAGACAGGCCCAACTATAGGTTCTCAAGAAACAGATTTAAACTAACTGAAATAAATTAAACACAAATAAAATGAATACGAACTGTCACCCAATCATGTCACCCATATGTTATAAAACTTCTTTTATAACATAGTACTGAATATTCAATTCATAAACCTGTACAAAACCTTAGTAAATGAGTTCATTTTAGGTAAGAGCATGTGCAAGATGGGTACAGCAGCGTTACTGTTGTATGTGTACCATACTGTATGAGAACTGATCCTAGTTTTATTATTGCACTGATGTCTTATTGCACAAGTCAAGTGTTTTATGCCCTAAAAAATTTAAACAGGAAGGAATCTACTGAAAAAAAAATATTAGTGCAGCCTTAACACTGTTTGGATTAAATCCAAGGTCCAGTCCTATACACTGTCCTAGCTGAGAGTTTGACTAGCTTGTGAAAAGAAGCTCCACCTTGTTCTTTGTGTTGGCCAACTTGCAAATGGAATTGAATGAATGAGAAATTAAGCCTAGTAGTTTTACTGATTCCAAATAAAACAATGTTCAAAACGTCTTGAATAAACTAATCATTTTGTTATGCAGATTTCCCGGTTGCCCTTTTTAAATAGATGTTTAGTGATTATTCGTCCATCAGTGACCTAAATATTTAGCGATCTGTTCCTCAGTGAAAATGAGCTTGACACCTGCTTTAGTGGATTATTAATTAATACCAATTAATATAACACTAACTTCTACAGTTATTACAAAACTAATAATCTGATTTTCTTCCTTTTCTTTTTTTGCCTTTTGCTTAACTTTTTTGTCCCCATAAACCCTTAAAACAGGGATTAGTACATAAGTAGATGTATGCTGCTTTGTGTTAGTGCATGTACTCATACTGGATTTGTCTGGGGTAGCTTTGGTTTCTTCAGTAATCCTGATCTCTTTCTCAGGTGAGGACACACTACTACAGGACAGGACAGTGGACACGAAGTCCATGATCGAAAGAAGAGCCTCAGTATGGAGACTTAGATCCAGAGAGGAGAACAAAATCTACTCTCACACACACACACACACACACACACACACACACACACTTACTACTTCTCTGACTCAATAAAACATAAACTATAAAATGAGTAATAATATTTTTAGAACATATACTTACATTCATCTTTTGTTCTGTATTCTCAAAAATGGTAGAAAAATGAGGCCCCTCTCTGTTTGCCTGCATGAAAAAACACATGTTTAAAAATGCCACAACACTGTAATCATGCAACAATGAGCAGGATTAAGGAAAATATTGCACTCATATGAAAATAATAGTCATATGAACACATAATACTGGTGTCAAATATACACTGCCAAAATGTCATGGTTTGGAATTAAATAATAAAATTCTTTGTATACCTCCTGCCGTATTTAATAAATATGAGCTGACAACAATTCTTTTAACCTGACCTGATGCAGTGATAGTCCTGAACTATGAAGATCAGACAAGAAATTTGGTCTAAATGCAATCCTGACTAAGTGTGATGAGATCATGTACCATCACCAGACATAAGTAAATAGACACTCAAAATTTCAGAATGAATATTTGCTGGTTGAAGAAGCGTCTTGTTGCTCGGCCATAATAGCCCATTTGAAGATTTGGTTTGGATGTCTTCTGCCATGTCTGCGGCCTTGAAACGGGGATTTTTCTCCACTGCTCTCTTCATGGAGCGAAGGCATCTTTCTGTTGGACCAGGTCGACCTGGTCGTGGAACCGTGGTGGTCTTCCCTTCACTGCTGAACTTTTTAGCGTTAAGAGAGGAATATTCAACTTGTCGGCTATTTGTCACTGGCTGATGCCACCCTCTGACTGACCCACAATTCCACCTCTCTGAAAATCTGACAATTTAATGAACACCAGTCAGACTGGTGCACAAAGTTGTGCTAAAGTTATGCAAGCATGCCTCGCACACCAGGAGCTCAAGAATTGTCAGATTTCTGACAATAGTCAGCTGATGAGCTGAATGTACTGAATCAGCAGGTTCTCACATCGATGGTCTTTTTCTCCCGTTATGGTACTGATATAAATGGGGACTTGAATGATGAAAGAGTGGTTCAGGGAGCATGAGGAATCGTTTCCACATATGTATTGGCACTCTGGAGTCATGACCAGTGAAAGTATTCGGGATGTACTGGAAAACTCTTTATGCAGTGGTTCCACTCTCCCATAGTTAACGAAATTATACAGTGCTTTATGGGTTACTTGGGGTCTTTGGGTTTTAAAAAGACTTCTGCTATTCTGCCACAATTCAAAAAGCAATGCCTTATTGCTTTACATTTTTTTGAATGATTATAGATAATCCAGAGCTTCGAGGGTAAAATGGTCATAATCAATACAATGTAATGTGAAAGTTCAAAACTCTACATCCCCAGTAGGTATGAAAAGGAGTGTTAATGGTTGTGTGTGTTAGTCCTGTAATAGACGGGCAACCTCTTCAGGGTGTAATCATGCCTCTCACCTAAAGTCAGCTGGGATGGGCTCCAGCTTCCCCGCAGCCCTGACGAATAAACACTACCAATAACAGGTGGATGTATTTAATGTAAAAATTCTAATGAAGCTGTTTTGTATCATTATCTGGTTTCACCCAAATGATGCATTGAACAAAGGATGAGTTTCCCTTTTGAGTCTGGCTTCTCTCAAGGTTTCTTCCGTGTGTCCACTGAGGGAGTTTTTTCTTCCCACCATCACCGCAGGCTTGTTCATTAGGAATGTGTAGGGTTCATAGAGAAATATTTCAATTTTTTATTAAATTTATTTTACTATTTAAAGCTGCTTTGTGATGACGTTAGTTATAAATAGCGCTATACAAATAAAACTGAATTGAACTGAACTGAAAATCAAACCAATGTAGAACAATACAGGTTTTAAAAAATACGCACCTTAAAATACTCGACTTTGAGGAGTTCAGCTCCCTGTTTTGCTGAGGAGCTGAGGATGCAGACAGGTTCACCATCTAAACCTAGATCAGGAGAAAAAGGAAACATTATTTGATTTAAAAAAAGGAACTGGAGTCCAAACACTCCTGTTAAAAGTACATGATATATAGAAAAATTCACTAAGTTGATTGCTGTGACCTTAAAACAAGGTCAAGGTGACCCATACTCAATTGCAACCGAGACCCTCCTGAGGAGAACAATCCACCAAATTTGGTGATCCTGTCATTTCCTTCCGTCACACTAACAAGCCTTGACAACTCGAATATATAAAAAGTGTCCTTGTCACCTTGAAACAAGGTCATGGTGACCCATATACCATCCCACCCTAATTACACCTGAGGGGGACCTATACACCAAATTTGGTGATCCTATATAATTTCTTCCAAAGTTATTGTACTAACAAGTTGCATGGACAGATAGAACCCATTTCTATGGGTCTCACTCTGCTCACCTTTGGTGACAGCGGGAGTTGATAAAACTGCTGTAACGTTCAAAGTAATGGGAGCCATATATGCACTCAGAAAATATTTGGGGTGTGTGAGTGTAAGTGTTGTGTGTGTGTGTGTGTGTGTGTGTGTGTGTGTGTGTGTGTGTGTGTCGAGGGTATGATGGGAGGGGGTTAGTGAACAGGATGTCTGACATGATCCTCAGGTGTCTGCACACTTTTTGCCATATACTGTAGTGAGTTTCCAATGAATTTAACTCACCGTGTCGATAATTAATAAAAAGAACTGTCAAGATCTCAGTAATCTGTAATGAAAGGAAGCTAGCCGTCATGGCATTGCACAGGTTAGAACTGTCCGTCACAGCAAAAATGTTTTGGCTTCAAACCTTGAGCCCAATTCGCACTTTTCTGTGTAAAGTTGCGTGTTCTTCCTGTGTCTGTGAGAGTTTCCTCCAGGTACTTCGGTTTCCTCCCACAGTCCCAAGACATGTACATTAAGTCAGGTGTCTCCACTATATCCCCGGTATGTGTGAATGGGAGTGTAAATGGTTGCTTGTGTTTGCTAAATAATAGCCTAGTGACCTCTTTATGGTGTAAACCCATCTCTCACCTTTCAGAATTTTGGGATTTTTTTTTTAACATGAATGTAATAATAACTATCTAGGGATCACCTCCAAAAATGTAATAACTGGTACCACACCCGACTCTAGAAAAAAAACCTGTTCAATTATGTGCACAACTTTTTAAGTTACAATGTATAAAAACAAACAGACCAATATAGATAAACACATAACCTCCTGGAAGAGGTAAATATAACTAAATTTATACTTTCATGATTATGCAATCACAGTTATTTGTAAAACTACCTGTTTTTCCTCAGAGTAGTGTATGGTAAATTTCATGGCATTACTTTATTTTGTAAATAAGTATACCAATGTAATGTCTGGTCAGTGTCTGTACCTATAAAACACAGATTCTGTGGTTTCCATGCTTATTGCAGGTCACAAATAAACCTACATCATATCAGAATATTTGTGACATATTGTGTTCAGACGTATGAATTTGAGTTACAGCACTAATACACACCACATGAACTTGCATGAAAAGTGAAAACCAACGGCTAAATGTTATATTTAGATACGTGAGAAACACTGCCTTTAAAAAAAAAAAAATTATGGTAAATTTTATTGTGTTATACGAACCTGGAATGTGTGGACACTTTACAGAGATTGTCTTGATGTATGTGGTGGCCAGCATGTCAAATTTGTGAATTTTGGTGTCAATTCCAAACTCAGCTGCATGCAAGACCAAAAATGGACGCTCAGAGCCGTTCCTCGTCTTATTCAGTGTTAACAGAACCTGCACGAGAAAAAGAATGAAGTTTGATTATACACTGTATGAATGAGATTCCAGTGAATATATAACCAATCATCAGCTCAGCTAAATCTGTTACTGTACCTCCGCGATTTCTAATTCTAGGAGAACACTGACTACATTTTCACTGAAGTCTCCCCTGCTCATTTCTGGGTGGCTTTCCATCTCCACAGGAAGGGTCTCTTGGAGTTTGTCAGTTATTTCAGGTTTATCTATGCAATAAGTGCAAGAAAGGAATATTCAGGAGACCTGTACAGGTGGGTAGTTAGGATAATTCTGGTGACAAAACAGAAGGTGCAATTTTACCTTCAACTGTGGATTTCTTTGTGTCAGACGATGCAGTTATTTTACCTTCTGTAGTGTTTTCTGCTAGAATCCTCATCAGAACACAAAGGTCTTCACAACCAACAGTGATCTATAAAATAAAGAAAAGCAACTTAGGGGAAGAAAAATATTTCCTGCTGTTAGGCACTTTCTGTAGTCCAGTTGCAATCTGACCTCACACAAAAATTACATTCATAGACTGATATCTTTCAATCCATGCTAACATGGAATGAAACCATCAACATAAACCTATGACCAGTGGAACTTCACATACTTACATTCATTGATTTTAGCAATCCTTTGACTTCTACTCCAGGTATTTTTGTGAACCAGGAGGCAGCCAGGTTGCGTTTAACCAATAATTCCAGGTTAACTGGCTGTAGAATTTCCATCTGTGGTTGAGGAGCATCATGCCTTAGAACTGTTCTGGAAACAATATAGTAATAAAATAGTGTTGATTCTGACCATAATATTTCCCCCAATCTAAGTCATTTAAACAATTTGTTGATGCAAAGTTTAGTCTGTGTGCAACTTATGGAAATTAGAAAGAATTAGACAGATGGAGACAATCCCAAGATGAAAATTTTGTTTTAGGAATGTTCGAGTGCATCATTACGTTACGCATCTTATAAAGAAGCTGGTGCTCTTAACTGAAATGAACTGGATGCACAAGGTAAACCTGGATGTAGACATTTTACACAAGTGCTGACTGGTTGCATGTGAATGGTGCAGGTTGGCTGAAATAAAATGCTATAAACTAGAGTGCCCTCCAGAATTATTAGCACCATTCATAAAATGAGCAAAAATTACATAAAAATAAACAGAAATTCAACTGCTCATACCTTAATCCATATCCTGTTTTGTAGGGGTATAAATATGACCTCCTCCAAGAATCGACACTTTGACATTTTAGAGAGGTTTGAGTGCACAAGTGATCCTAGAGGCAATGTTTACATGGGCAATTTATCCCCCAAGGCAAAATCGTCCTTGGTGAGTGGCCAGGGATAAATACGTGCTACCTCACCAGAAAAAGAGTTTCCGGAGCCCTTCCTTGGAGCCAGCCTTTTGGAGGAGCTTCTTGATAAGAGCCTGGTGCTTGGATCTAAACCCATGCTGCCAGATGGGTAGAGCCCTAGGGGTGACTCAGGCAGACCCAAAGGCAGGGGCATTGGTGGTCTCAATCTTGGTTAACAAAACTGGTTTTTGGGACATGGAATGTTACCTCCTTGGGGAAGAATCCTGAGCTTGTGTGGTAGGTTGAGATATAGTGGCTAGATATAGTTAAGCTCACCTCAACTCACAGAACAGCCTCTGGAACTAATCTCCAAGAGAGGGGCTGGACTTTTTTTGCCCAAGGTTAGGAGGTGGCAAGCAAGAGTGGGCTTATTAATAGCTCACTGTTTCAGTGCCAATACAACTTTTCCCAGTGAATGAGAGGTTGCTTTCCCTTAGGCTTCAGAACAGGGAACAGAATCTGACTGCTGATCTAAATGTTTTTCATGCACCTTGGGCACCTTTGGTGGGCACTTATCACAGCACACCAAGAACAACCTACAAGACCTTCCATTTTGGAGGTGAATAGACCCAGATGTTAGGCACCACAATGTGGCCCTTTTCAAAGTCACTCAGATCCTTATGCTTGCTCATTTTTCCTGCTTCCAACACATCACCTTTGAGAACTGACTGCTCACTTTCTGCATAATACATACCTCTATTTGGAAGGTCCCACTGTAACAAGATATTTACTAATGATCACTTCATCTTTCAGTGATCAAAATATTTTTTATCTCATGGCCGATCAGTGGATGTTGTACAATCATTCAGCCACAGAAATGGGTGATCCCGAGGCATTCCCCAGCCAGACGGGATATTTGAGCTCGATAAACTATAATAATCCCGCAAGGGAAATTTGGCTCTGCACAATTCATCCAAAGTGACCACACACACACGCACACACAAACAACGAGCACACACATTCGAAGCAGTGGGAAGCCACATTGCAGCGCCTGGACAGCAGTTCTTAAGGAGGTGCATTGCTTAAGGGAACTTCAGCCATGAATGTGGAGGAACTCCAGGAATTGAAGCAGTGACCTTTCGGGCCCAAACCTGCTTCTCTAACCATTAGGCCACATAAATTCCTTAAGGCCAAATGAAAGTCCTTCCTCATGACCTTTCTGAACTCCCATGCCTGAGCTTTTGCTTATGCAAATGCTGAACCTGCAGCCCTTTCGGCAGCTTAATACCTGTCAGCTGCCTCAGAAGACCTTCTTCTTCTTCTTCCAGTACAGTTCACACCACCTTCTGTTGTATTATAAAACTGACATCAAACCTCTGGAACAACCAAGCTCAAAAGGTTTTCTTCTGATTGATGATCACCACTGGTGTCCGCAGTCGGGTTCTCAGGTTGCCGCCTCCACAGGCACAGACAACCTTCTGACCATAGCTCCTGGAATTCGTATCCACATTGGAGGCCCTGAACACCATGCACCATTCAGTTTCCATGCCCACAACCTTCTTCAGGATGTGAGTGAAGCTCTACCGGTAGAGTGTGTGGTGGTGATCAGGTGCTTATCTGTTGACAGCTCTGCCTCTCTCCTCACCTGAGTGTCCAAGACATATGGCCGAAGCACTGATGATATGACTACAAAGTCAATCTTTGACCTTTGGCTTAAGGTGGCAACAATGGAGTGCCCAGAACACCACCCTGAGACTCCAAGGAGGCTGGGTAATCTGAACAGCTGCCTGGTGCATAAGCACATACACTTGCATTCACAGAGAGGCAACCCTCTCACTCAGTGAGACCTCCAGCAGTGAGGCGCTCAGTTGTGAGTTTCCCCACATCCGCCTAGAGTATGAGAAAGTTCAGCCCCTCTCCAAGAGTTTGGTTCCAGAGCCCACACTGTGCATGCAGTTTACTCTTTATATATTCTATATAATTGCTTTTGCTCATTAAAATGCAAGATCCCAGTAATTTAGGATGGCACAGTATTGATCTTTCTGTAAGACTTCTAACTGTTTTTAACTGTTAACATATATAACAGATATATTCTGCTGTACACTGCAATAACCTATATTTTTGGTGTACTTAACTAATGATGGACATAAAGCCCATGTCACCAGAAATGAAAAAAATTAAGAACGCTGGTGGATTGTTTATTTATTTTTACAAAGAAAAGCAGTGGTTTAGAAATATACCTATACACCTTATATTGAAACAGTCAGAAGTGGATATTACAAGGTGCAAGTTTAGTCTGTAAGCAAACCAGTGAAAACAACATTGGATGAGTCACATGGAGGCAATCCCAATTTCCGAATGAAGGTGTTAAATGCAGGTAAAGTTGCAAACAAACATGCTGCAGCAATATACAGTCAAGAGCTGCATGCGAATACAGGTACCTAAAGTGAAATGTGAGAACAGGCTTTAGATCCTAGCTCAGAGCAAGCAAACGATGCAAGTTACTTTACATGTGGAAATGGAAATGGACATCCAAGAGAAAAGGACACACAAAAAGAAACAGATCTATAAGTACAAAGACCTTTGTCATCGCATCACATGTGATTACTGGTTAAAACAATATAAAATCTAAAGACATTTACTTAATATTAAAGCAAAAGCTGTTGTTGTGTGGTGTGGCCTTTCAAATTCTACTGACTGCGGTATTTCTTCTGGGAAATATCTATTGGAGACAATTTACATGAATATGTTTAAACTAACTGACAAATATGTAGTGTCAGTTGCATTAAGGCAACTCACCTTCTCTCCACATGCCATCTAAAAAATACTGTATGTGGCATTTACAATAAGCAATGGGTTAGTGCTGACCACCAACCAACAGTCATACTCCATGCACAGAGGACAGTGTGTTAAAACTGGCTTTTGAACACCTGAGAATTACATGCATAAGCACAATTTAAAGGCCCCGATTGATTCACCCTTTGTTATTATGAAAAACTTCACTAGATTTTGGGATGTGGGTGTGGGAATTTGTGTTCATTCAGTTACAGGAGCATTAGTGAGGAGTCCTGGAACACAGTCAGAGTTCCAGTTCATCCAAAGATGTTCAGTGGGGTTGAGGTCAGGGGTCTGTGCAGGATGTTCAGTCTTTCTCTCTGACCTTAACACACCATGGGCATCATCATGCTGCTGGAACTGTGTTTGGCCTCTTAGTTCTGAGGAACATTATAATGTTACAGTATAGATACATTGGACATTCACATGCTTCTAACTTTGAAGCAACAGATTTTGGACCTCATTTAACAATGTAACATAGAAATCAGCATATATATGATAATCACACAACAGCGTTTACTTATGATCTATGAAGCACTTCATAGTGCACCAATCACAGTAAAGGGTAATAAATGTGGCAGCTGAAAACCAACGTAACCTGTACAGCACCTTACTAATATAATAATTTAACACAGCAGGGTCATTCCATGCCAAATCACCCAATATATTGCCATATATTGCCTTTTGAAAATGCAAAAAAGATCAAAATTTCTTCACAAGTATAACATTAGGGTTGGGGTAGCCATTAGATTTTTTTCTGTGAAACTATTCAAAAAAATTAAAGGTCGAGTCTTACATAAAATATTTAGTCATGTTTTTGTTGCTAATAGTTCATGGTGACTAAATAAATCAAA
>JAQMYF010000003.1:1453-17831 GCA_030014195.1 Neosilurus mollespiculum | reverse complement strand
GTCCACTATCAGCTCCTTAGTCTTGCTGATGTTCAGGAGGAGGTTGTTGTCCTGGCACCATAATTCCAGGTTTCTAATCTAATCTAATCTCCTCTAGGTAGGCCGTCTTGTCGTTGTTAGAGATCAGGCCCACTACCACAGTGTCGTCCGCAAACTTGATGATGTAGGTGGAGCTGGAAGTGGCCACACAATTGTAGGTATATAACGAATACAGCAGGGTTCTCAGAACACAGCCCTGGGGGCTCCAGTGCTGAGGGTGAGTGAGGGTGAGACATGGTTGCCCAAAAGTACCGCCTGTGGTCTGCTTGTCAGGAAGTTGGAGATCCAGAGACACAGGGATGGGCTGAGGCCCAGTATTTCTATCTCAGTGGTGAGTGTGGAGGGGATTGTGGTGTTAAACGCTGAACTGTAGTCAACAAACAACATTTTCACATAATTCCCCTTTCCGCTGTCCAGATGATTCAGGGCTATGTGATGGAGGTGTGCGATGGCGTCCTCGGTAGATCAGTTGGGACGGTACGCAAACTGTAGCAGGTCCAGGGTGGCCGGTAGGGAAGAAGTGATGAAGTCTCTGACAAGCCTTTCGAAGCACTTCACCACTACCGAGGTAAGGGCCACTAGGCGGTAGTCATTCAGGCAGGTGGGCTGGGGTTTCTTGGGGACCAGAACAATGATGGACAGGTTGAAGCATGTCGGGATTATAGACTGATTCAGGGAGAGGTTGAAAATCTCAGTGAACACTAGAGCAAGCTGGTCGGCACAGGTCTTCAGGACCCGACGCGTGATGCCATCTGGTCCTGCTGCTTTCCTTGTATTCACTCTCCTGAATGCCTTTCTCACGTCGTGCTCTGAGATGGTGAATGAGTTAGCCTATCTGGTATGCTCCAGAAGTGTGCTGCCCATAACAGTGTTAGCACTGTTAACACTGTAAGTTCTGTGAGCTGCAGCCCCGAAGTGAGCATAGACGGTGTTTAGCTTGTCTGCCAGAGAAGCGTCTCCATTCACCGATCTGGAAGATGGTGCTTTGTGGTCTGTCATATTCCTTAGTCCCTGCCACAGACTCCTAGAGCCACTCTGTTGAAATTGTGACTCTAGTTTCTGTCCATAGTGCTGTTTTGCCTCCTTCACCACTCTGGGCACGTTGTAGGATGCGTTCTTGTACTTGTTCATGTTTCCACTGGCGAGCCCCGTGTTATATGCAGCGGAACGGGATCTCAGAGCATCGCGGACGGATTTATCCACCCACGGCTTCTGATTAGGAAACTTTCTGATGGTAGTCTTTTGAACTGTGTCGTCCACCAGAATCCCACAACCGCTTCCGTAAACATGTTGACACCATCAGAGCTGCGCCGGAACATGTCCCAGTCTGCGTCATCCAGAGCATCCTGCAGTGTGGCCACGGATTGGTCCGTCCAGCGTGGCACCTCCCTACAAGCCGGAACTTCCTGCTTGAGCCTTTGTTTATATTTAGGCATGAAGAAGATGGCGGCATGGTCAGACTTTCCAAATGGAGGGCAAGTTTGTGCCTTGTAGCTGTCTTTAACTGTAGTGTAGCAGTGGTCCAGAGTCCTTTCACCCCTGGTGGGGCAGCTGATGTGCTGATAGAATTTTGGCGCTGCGTGTTTAAGGTTGGCACTGTTAAAATCCCCCGCCACAATAAGATGAATAGACTTTCCCGGGTAGGCTGAGGAGTGTGATTCCACGATAATTGGAACACACCCTCAGGTTCTCTTTTATAAAACCCCAGTTTGCCAATCCAGAGGCACAACCCCTGATGACCACGCAATTTTGTAAAGATATATCAACCAAGACAGTCCTACTACATCCAGAACCTTGAGGTTTTCAGGGCGGATCTCATCCACCCCCCCTGGAGTCCGGCCAAGAAAGAGATTTTTAACTACTTTGGCTACCTCAGCCCCAGTGATAGGCAGACCCCCCTCTGAACCCCCAGGCTCTTCCTCTTCTGCAGAGGGTGTGTTGGTGGGATTGATGAGGTCCTCGAAGTATTCCTTCCACCTCCCAACAACATCACCAGTCGAGGTGAGCAGATCCCCACTTACACTGTAAACAGTGTTTGTGGAGTATTGCTTCCCCCTCCTGAGACGCTGGATGGTGGTCCAGAACCTTTTTGTGGCCAACCAATAGCAAATTTTTTTTTTTCTTTTTTTTCAAAAATATCTTTGAAGAAAACCTTGTAGAGTCTATAAAAGGGAAAGGTTCACATTTCAGCAGGACAAAGACCCTAAAAACATAAAGCCAAAGCTACAACCAAATGGTTTAGATCAAAGCATACTCATGTTACAATGGCCCAGTCAAAATGTCCAGACCTTAATCCAACTAACAATCTGTGGCAAGATTTCATTTGTTAAAGTAATAGGCAGACATTTGTGTGTGTACTCAACCAGTTTTATAATGGTTGGGGTGAAATTTTACCCCAAGTTTTTAACAACAAAACGTTAGTTCATACACACTAGAGCACTGATATTCTACTTATTTCTTCTTAACTACAATATATATGATCCATCCATGCATCCAGTTATCCATTATCTGTAGTGATTATCTGTTGGGGTTGCTGGACCACTGGAGCCAATCCCAAACTTCGGGTTTTATGGAGGATTTAGAGTAGACTATTAAAGTAATGTGCATATGTTTAGACTATGGGAAGAAACCGGAGTACCTGGAGGAAACCATGTAATCTCCACACACATAATCAAGCCCCATTTGGCCACAAGGTTTGAACCCATAATGTGTAATATGAATGAAAAATAAAGTGAAATGGTTTGTTGTTTCCTTGCAGGCATCTTAAAGATGTTATCCTGCTGACAGCTATAGTTCAGGTCCTTAGTACTCTGTCCTTCTATTTCTGGTACCTCTGGCTTTTGGTAAGACCCATATTAAATGTTTCATATTTTGTCATGAATTTAAAGACATTTTTCCCTTTTCTCACTGTCTTTTCTAATTTTCCTTCAATTCAGGCACCTGCACGAGCAGTGCACTTACTGTGGGTGAACTTTCTAGGTCCCTGGTTTTCTGCTGAGTCGTCATCTCCTGCAGAGGAGGTTAATGAAAAGAAACAGAAAAGACAAGAAAGACGACAGATGAAGCGATTCTAGTTACTTTTACCTTTTTTCTTCACTGTAGAAATAAAGCAACATCCATTTATGTGAGAGATGTCCAGTTAATTTCTTACTAGTTCTTCTTTTTTTGTTTAATGTTCCCATCCCGTTTTTCGGATTTCTACTACTCTTCCAGGCTGACACTTAGAGATCACCAAAGTTAATGTTAAAGAAGAAGCCCCTAAGCGGACTTGCATTCATACATTTTTTTTCCCCCTTCGTTTTTTCGTGATAAATGATTTAGGTGGTTTTCTTGGTATAACAGATATTGTTTTCCTGTAATAAGGAGTTATTTATGGCAAAGAATAAAGTTTTTTCATCTGTATCAGGACTTCATTGAAGAGGAATGTGATGTGGTGATTAACATCTGCTCCTCTGACATGGTGTTGCCTGTTTTTCTAATCTACACTGTTTTGTTATTTCTAGATATCATAATAATTATATCATTATCATGGGAAAACAAATAAAATGCACTTGTTTCGAGAGGAGAAAAATGTATGAATGCACGTCTGCTTATGGCTTCAGTAAGAGGCTGTGAATGGTGTCTCATCCTTCATTCAGGCTTGGAATTTTTACTTGATTTCAGGGAGGAATCTAATGTTCAGCATTGAAAATGTGGAAAAGTTAAACATTCAAATTAACTCATATGAGGGCATTCACTTTATCATAAAATCTGAATCTTATTAAGACAGTAATGATAGTAAAACTAGAAGAAGTGGAGTGCTGTGATTGTACACATTTTGTTTATCTCTCCAGGCCCGTTTATTCCTGCATGGAAGCTACCGAGCCCAACCAAAGTGGCTCTCTCATCCTTCCTATAACCGTACCGCACATACGCTACCACATAAATCGTGTCGCCCATGGAATTCTGGGAGGGCTACCGAGCCCAACCAAATATTGGCTTTAGCATCCAGGCAGGAAAGCACAATTAGTGTTGCTGTTCCACTCACTGCACTTGCTTCACAGGAAAATATTTGTTTTATTTCTGAGGTTAACTAGCTTTAAGAAAATGCTGAATATTTAAAAGTAATTAATTTATATTTCCGTTAATGTTCACTAGTACCGATGAAAGCACATTTTTTTTTGCATTTCTGTGATCGTTAGTATATTTATATAAACATATTTCACATTTATATCTGTAATCTTCTGTAACATTCATTCATCGATTCATTTTCTGAACCACTTAATCCTAATTAGGGTCGTGGGTAGGCTAGCACCCATCTCAGCCGACTCTGGGCGAGGGCAGAGTACATCCTGAACAGCTTGCCAGGCCATCGCAGGTATGGTAACATTATCGGCTAATTTAGCTAGTGGTAGCATTAGAAAATATTTGCATTAGCCAGGCATGCTCTTTAACTTAATTACACAATAAGAATATGCAACCTGCAAAAAAGCAACAGTAAATTTGAGACCATAGCTGATAAATGTGATTAAGCGTTTCAGTTGGATAACTTACTGTAAGGCTTTGAGGTTATTTCAAATCTCTTTACAAGAAAGACAGAAAAACTATTTTTAGCAAAACTGATTAAAAGCATACAGTCTCTTGTGCTTGTGTGTTCACAAAACACTACTTTTTTTTAGAATAATAAAATAGCAAATTCCATATTGCCATTAATAATAAGTTTCTGTGTGGCTATGCGGCATGGTATTCACTAACATAAGCTAAGGTTTACATCAGTGTTAGTGTGGCCCTTCAGGATTTTAACATAATTACCAAGAATTATTGCTTTAAAAAGAAAATATGGCTTGTGAAAAATTCAGTGGCAACTAAAGAAACCATAGCTAACACATGAAGCAGATCAGTTGGATTTAACTTACCTAAACACTCAGTGATCCTATTAGTCAAGTATTAGTGTTGCCATACAGCAAGGCAATAGTCAGTCATCAGTCAGTCAGTCAGTCATCATCATCTGCTTGATCTGGGGTTGGGTCAAGGGGGCAGCAGCCTAAGCAGTGAGGTTCAGTTGTCCCTCTCCCCAGCCACTTCCTCCAGCTCTTCCAGGGGACACAGAGGCATTCCCATACCAGCTGAGAGACATAATCCCTCCAGCGTACTGTGGGTTGACCCCGGGCTCTCTTCCCATTTGGACATGCTCAAAACACCACATCAGAGAGGCGTTCGGGAGGCATTCTTATCAGATGTCCAAGACACCTGAACTGGCTCCTCTCAGTGCAAAATGGTTTCGTGATCTTGTTCCTTCTGGCACTACCCAAAGCTCATGACCATGTAGGAATGTAGATCGACTAGTAAACTGAAAGCTTTGCCTTCCGGCTTTCACTCTTCACCACGACGCCCGGTAAAAGCTCCACTTTACAGCAGAGGCTGCACCGATCCGCCTTTCGATCTCCCGCTCCATCCTTCCCTCACTCGTGAACAAGACCCCCAGGATACTTGAACTCCTCTGCTTGGGGCAGGACCTCATTCCAGACCCAGAGGGTGCATTCCACCCTTTTTTGGCTGAGAACCATGGCCTCAGATTTGGAGGTGCAGATTCTCATCCCGGCCACTTCACACTCAGCCACGAATCACTCCATCAAGAGCTGGAGGTCCTGGCGTGATGATGCCAAAAGGGTAATGTCATCCACAAACAGCAGAGGTGAGATCCTATGGCCACCATGCCAGAACCCCTCAACACCTTGGCTGCACCTCGAAATTCTATCCATAAAAATTATAAACAGAAATGGTGGACAAATGACAGGCTCGGAGGTTGGAGTCAGAGGTTGGTCTGCAGTGGTAACAAATTTGACCTGTTGTTACCAATGCAGACCAAGCTCTGGCTCCGGCAACAGACCGAATAGCCCTTAGCAACGGGTCCAGTACACCATATTCCTGAAGCACACCTCACAAGATAGTTTGAGGGACATGGTCGAAAGCCTTCTCCATGTCCACAAAGCAAATGTGGACAGATTGAGCAGATTCCAATGCCCCCTCCAAAAGTGTGTAGAGCTGGTTGTGAGTGCTGCCGCCGGGATGAAAACCACATTGTTCCTCCTGAATCTGTGGGAGAAAAACCATATATCCTGTGTATTAGCATCTATGTACTATATCATGGTATAGGGTGAAACATGTATCCTGTATAATCTAACCTTATGGTACTATATAACGTTTTTCATCAGCATTTATGGTAATATAGTCGACCTGATTTAACACTACAATATTATACTATTCTTTAACTAATTAAAATATAGAAATTGCAGTTAGTAATGCATGAATTATGTAGTTCAATGCTCAATCGTAGTAGACCAATGGACGTGTGTGTGCCAGTAAAATAACCACTCTTGGAGACAAAAAACATTGTAATAGTAAATTTATTTAAAGTCACAGATCAGCCAGTCTGTCGAAAGGAATTATGGGGATTGGATTGAGTGGACGAACTTATGTGTCTTATGACCTAGATTGATTTAAAGACTGTTTTGACCTGATGTTAGTTACACTGTATTTGTAATTTTCCCCCGAGAAATATGTAACCTTGAGTGTCTGCTCTTTCTGCATCTGTGTGTTATCCGCAAGGCCGTTTGGCCATGCATAACCTCTCTCCTTCATGAAAGAAGATTTTACAATGAACAATAGCAACCAAAAAAAAAATCTATATGAAACTGAGCAGGCTCGAATAAATTAAAACCACAGTACACACAGAGCCATGATAAACATTAGTAAATATAGAACAAATATGAGTACGAAGTTCTGTAATAGAGCAAAGCCTGAAAGAAGATAATAAAAGAGAAGAAAATACTCACTCATAGCGGGAAAGAACCAGATGGGTTGAAAAAAGATAATATGCAGAGCACAACAAGGTCAGGACGTCTGGTCAGTTCACAGGTGCAAAGTCCAATGAAGAGAAAATATGAAAAGGCGCCCTGTTTTTTATATAAAACACCCAAATCAGCTTGAAAATAAGGGCAAATTAAAACAGAGAATAAGCGGGAACATAAAGAATTGAGATTATGCCAAGGATATAGTAAGATAACATGGGGAGCATGAACAAAGATATGAAAACATATGGGAACCGAAAACACCAGGTGGGAAAAGGATAAGACAGCTGAAAATATGAACATAATTGGAAAAAACTTGGTAAGGGGGACGATAGGGGCAGCCTCCTAAGGTTCTAATGTGTATAAAAGGGAACGAAGCCCTGAGGGAATTTGCTGATTCTGAATTGGATGCTGACTTTGTTGATTGACAATCTGATCAGTCCTTGAAGACCAGCTGCTCTGATCAGTCTTTGTTGTGATAGACCGCTACCTTTTAATAAACAAGGTATTGTTTTTTGCTCGTTCTCATCTGATTGCATTGTGATTTTTTTATTGACTAAGTATTTGAGTAATTGTTCAACTATTGAGCATGCATTAAGAAATAACCAGGTGCTGAGGGAGACTTTGCTTTCACTCGGCATATGTCCACTCTGAGGGGGCTCTGAGTTCCGACATAGTCAAGGTTAAACCATCGGTTGGATCCTCCTCTCCAGTACTCCTGAATAGACTCTCCCAGGTTGGCTTAGGACTGTGATTCCACGATAGTTGGAACACACTCTCCGGTCCCCCTCTTCATCATCTTCTGCTTTATCCAGGGTCGGGTCCCGGGGGCAGCAGCTTAAGCAGTGAGGTCCAGACATCCCTCTTCCTTACTACTGCCTCCAGCTCTTCCGGGTGGGCAACGAGGCATTCCCAAACCAGCCGAGAGAGATGGTACCTCCAGCGTGTTCTGGGTGACCCCCAATAACATAACGTGACGTGGTTTATTTTGTGATAAAGCTTGGCTTACTTGGCTTATTATTCCTGGGATGAGTGTAGATGTGTTTCAAAAAGACTGCATTGGACAGGCCTGACAACGTTACTCATGCTTGTACTTTTGTTTACGTGACATTCTGGGATGCACTCGCATGAACATGTGTATTCCGGAGATGGCCAACATTGCAAACTTTGCGACATTGTCCCACTGCAAATTTGTGCCTGTGCATGGAAGTTGTTGTTTTGACTTTGCATGCTTTTATCTGTCAAAACTGGGACCAGTATGAAGATAATATACTTTAGAAACTGGGAAGAGCTGAATCTGAATGATACATTTTGGACAAGTACACAGATGTTGCTAGCGGGCATGATAGTAGTAATCATAGTGATACAGAAAACTCCCAAATTACAAGTAATGTAACTCAGTGTCCCCTGTATGTCTACTTACTTTCTGTGGTGTTCGCCTGTGTTTACTGCCAGGAAAAAAGAAATATTCTCCTGAAATCCCATCATTAATTTAGTGAATGCTCCCCTCTGCTCCAAATCTCGGGTTGTCACATCAGGGAATATGATTTTGAAGTGTGAGTGAGGTTTCTAGATGGCACATTCATTCATTCATTTTCTGAACTGCTTAATATAAATTAGGGTTGAGGGGAGGCAGGCGCCCATGTCAGCTGACTCTGGGTGAGCTAGAGGGAACAATGCAGGTTTATAGTTCCTCTTTGTACTAGTCCCAGATTATTCCAAACTGAGTTAAATGTCAGTCTGGTCACCAGCAGGGGATACAATTTACTCACCATTATGGTGCTTGATTTGCTTTGAAAAAACTTGGACTGACAATGCATCACTTGTGACAAAAAGTGTATTTGGGGCTTAGTGGTCTTTTTGCAGCCATGAACTCCAGTGTGTCATTCAGTAGAAGCTTGCTGACCTTGTAGATATCGACTGGGAAAAACAATCATCACATGGTTTGTGGTGTAGCACAGTTTACTTCAGTGGCTACCTTATAGCATTAATAAGGATTAGTTCAGCTAAATAAATTCAGCTTCCCAGGATTACACTTGTAGGAATCCTGTCCAAAAAATGATACTCAAAATAAAGTATTAATTTAAAATTAAATGTTTGTTATTGATAGGCGCCAGCCTCCCTGCAACTCTAATTAGGATTAAGCAGCTCAGAAAATGGATAAATGACTGAATGTTTATTTATTTTTTTATCTATTAAAGCCAGATTCAGTCTAATATAAAATTATCACTCAGTATATAATTCAATCAAGCAAGAAGGTCACAGCAAGAAGGTCCTGGGTCTGAGTCCTGGGCGAGGGCATTTCTGTATGCAGATTGCATGTTTTCTCTGTGCTTGCATGGGTCCCCTCAGGATACTTTATTTTCCTCCCACAGTCCAGACATGCACATTAGGCTAACTGGTTGTTCTAAATTGCCCATAGGTGTGGACGTAGCAATGGTCTGGCAAGCTGCTCAGGGTATACCCCGCCTTCAACCAATGTTGGCTGAGATAGGCTCCAGCCTCCCAGTGCAATGAACTTTCACAAAGTTACATAGTGCATATATAGGATTTATTATAAATAATTTGTCACTTGTCTCTCTTCACCTTTTACACTATTCATCTTGTACCATGCTGGCCCTCTTTTGCATCTTGGATCTATGTGGTCTAGGGTCAGAGCTGCAGGTGACCTGTCCTCTAAAGCTGGTGACAGACTCCTATCCTCTTTTCATGGCTTCAGTGAGTGTGCTGTTTTTGTTTTTTATTTATTTATTTATTTATTTTTTAGGATCTGTATTTTTGGGGGAGCTTTTCTTTGCAGATGATGTAAAAGAAATACCCACACAGACTTCTGTTTGTGTCCCGATGTGCTTTGAATGAAAAATGGACCAGAGGCTGTTAAAAAGTTCAGTGGTTAATTTTCTGGATGAATTCTAAAGAAATTTCAATGTAATGAAGGAATACTTCTATAACCAAACACGAATTAATGTACCCTGAGGATGTGCAAGCTTTTCCACTCATCTCTATCAGTGTGTCATTGACTGTGATTTGGATTCATCAGAGTTAATGTAAAGTGGGACAAAAAAGACAGAAAGGTTTGCATAGGCCAATTTACCTGAAGGACGACACACAAGCAGCTGAGTTCATCATTAAAGTGAAAAAAGCCTCTGAAGGTCACAGAGACAAAAAAAAATAATAACACTGATAATTTAGCTTCAATTTTCAGCTGCCTCATAACTTAGCACTCCAACACTTATATGCTATAATTGATACACTTCATAAGGAGACATATATGTGGAAATCACAAAATAACATGGTGCAGTGTTTGTTATATCAGTACATGTACCGTTTATGGGTTTATTTTCTCATGTAGCTCATTCATTTTCCACCTTCACACACCGAGCTGATCGGGTGTGTGCATGTTTGTGTGTGTGTTACCTGGGATCTACAACTAAGTTTTCAGGTATGATTGATGGCCTTCAGAAGATCTGTACATCTGTGGTTAATTTGTTGTTTCCACCTGTGTATTCATTTCTAAACTTCATGTCAGTTTCACTGGAAGCACCTCTCAGACACAAATTACATTCCCATGCTGTTTATGTCCTTCCCAATCCAGGCAATATTTATTTTGGAATTTTAAAAAGCATTCAGTACCAAGTTAAACAGCTCAAAAGGTTTTATGAATCTTGGCCTGTATTGAGTTAAATGTGAGATGAGGATTAAATACTGAAACTGTCTACATCAGTACTCAAGCATAAATACTTACACACTTCATTAGTTGCATTATAGTTACTGTACACATGTGGGGTGGAGTTTTGCTGATTTTTTTTTTAATTATTATTATTCATTTATTTTTATTCATTAAACTCTTTACATTTTCTTAATCAATTACTCATATATCAAATTTTATTTGTGAGGACCAAATTTTACTAAAGACCAAATGTATTTCTGTTTTAATAATAATAATAATAATAATAATAATAAATTTAATTTATAAGTGCCTTTCTGGACACATCAGGACACTGAACATTATAAACAATCAATAAAACAACAATGGATAAAATTAACATGTAATAAAAGAAATGTAGTATGATGTAGTACCATGTAGTTGCAATAGCAATGGTTATAGAGAGTATGCAATCTTGAACAGGTGGGTTTTGAGTCTGGATTTGAAGGTGGGAAGAAGGCCAATACTTTGGATGTCTGATAGCAGAGCTGGGACGCAAAGTGACTGAAAGCTTTGCTCCGTACAGTGCTGAGGGATGGTGGCGGTTGACCTGAGGGAGCAGGCTGGAGTGGCAATGTAAAGGAGGTCAAACAGATACGGAGGAGTAAAGTTGTGGATGGCCTTGAAGATGTAAAAAAGGAGTTTGATTACAATTCTTTGTTAGACTGGGAGCCAGTGAATTTGTAGAATTGGAGTGATGTGATGGTATTAGAGGGTATTAATGATAATACAGGCAGCAGATATTTGAACCAACTGAAACTTATAGAGGGACATTTGTGGGAGGCCAAAGAGGAGGCAGTTAAAATGAATGTTAGGGAGGTAATGAGGCTGTGAACAAGAATTGAGGCAGTATGGGGGTGAGGGAGAGGCAGAGTTGGTAGATGGAATTATGTGGTCTGGGTGATGTTATTGATGTGGGATTGGAATGATAGTGTGCTGCCAAGGATGACACCCAAACTCTTAACCTGAGGGGAAGGGGAAACTCAGGAGCTGTCAATTGTGAGGGAGAAACTGTTAACTTTGGAGAGTGTGAATTTGGTGCCAATTAGGAAAATTTCAGTTTTATCATTGTCTTTTTTTAGAAAATTTGAGGCAAACCAGGATTTTATATCAGATAAACAGGAGGTAAAGAAGGAGGGTAGGAGTGTAGAGTTTGGTTTGCAAAGCAGTAGAAATGGATAATGTACTTATGGAAAATATTGCCATGGGGAAGGAGGTAGATGATAAAAAGAAGGGCCCCAGGACGGAGCCTTGGGGCACACCTGCAGTGTCTAGGGAGTGGTTGGTTCTAAAGGGTTTGAGCTGTGTGAACTGGGTGTGGCCTGAGAGATAAAAGTGAAACCAGTCAAGGGGGTGTGAGTGATACCAGTGAAGAGCCTCCTGTGGAGGATGGGGTGTGAAATTGTGTCGAAGGCAACATTTAGGTTAGGAGTCAGCTGGGGAGATCATTTGTGATTTTTATGAGGGCAATTTCTGTACTGTAACGATGTGGAAACCTGACTGGAAATGCTCGTAGAGGCTATTTTGAGTTAAATGAAAGTGTTTGGAGCTCAGGAGTATACCTGGGGTCAGTTGAGAGGAAGGAAACAGACCATGTTTTCACTGGAGCAGGAGAATTGAGAATGCTGTTTAAACCATTATTGTAAAGTGTTTCTAGTTCATCGGGGTGAAAAGATTAATACTGTCAATATAAAGCAGAGAGTATCTATATCAATGTCCTTCATATTCCAAAATGAAAAGAAATGTGGTGATTTAACTGTAAAGTGGCAGAGAACGACATTGAATGAAAGGAAGGAATGGAGTTCATCTGCTGTGCAGTTGGAGGAGCTGAGGCCAGAACAATGGATGCAAACAAAGTGGAGTGGATTCATAAAGTTGAGAAAAGTCATTGGGCTGTTGGCATGTTTCAATCAAACAAAGAAAATCAAGCTTGTGGTCAGTGGGGAGATCCTGGATGAGATGCATCTTGCCTGTAAGTAAGCAGATGTTGAGCAGACCAAAGTTGACAGCAGTGTTGTCATGTTTGACAGAAGCATTAGCCAACCTAGCTAGGCTGGCTAATATGCAGTGATTAACAGTCCAGCCAATGTTTCTAGGAGGGTGGTGGTAGGTGGACCAGAAGGATTTTATTGCTTTGGACTTGTCATAATGGAAATTCCTGCAAGACCCACAACGGATGTATCTCCGGCGGGGCAGGAGAGCAAAGTCCGGGTGGTGCAGCACTGGCGGTGGAAGCTCAGGCAGGAAACAGCGGAGCCAGAGAAGCTCAGCGGCAGTATGCCACAGTACACCTGCCAGAGGGAGATGGCAGAACTATAAGAATGACCAGACGAGTGCAGACAAGATATCAAAGTTGCTGACCCAAATAGTGACTGGAGAAGAATATAGCCAGGTGGATCTGCTAAGCAGGGTGATGGGTTCCAGTAAGTCTGCTCGCACACAAAACACAAGAGCGACAATTGATTCATTGCTTATATGAATTAAAGCGAATACTTTAATTCCAACAAAAGTGCAATTATACTGTCCATTTAGGCCGTGAGACCATACAAATATTTTAAAAATTACTGGTGAGCAGTGGCAACGAGTTGTGCCAGTGTCTACTTGACCCGGACGTTCACACTTAAGTTTGAGTTATATACAGTACCTCGAAAAAATATTCAACCTCTTTATAGTCAATAAAACCCCAGATAAATATGAGTTTTGTTTACCAACAATATAAATTTGGTCTTTTCCAGATGTAGTACACCTGGGATTATGACACAATACATGCACGTGAATGAGATGGAGGGTGTCGAAATAATGCAGCGGCAAGGAGTGAAGGTGATGAAGGTAGATGAATGTAGAAGAAGTCCAAAGAGATTTATGGATGTGGTGAGAGAGGACATGCAGGTGATTGGCATGACTGAGAACCACCCATAAGTAAAAGAACTTGAGATAATGTTAAAGTAAAAAGTATACTTTATATTGCACAAATGTGCATAATATCAGATGCAGACAAACACAGTGTTGTTATTTTTTTTTTCAAAATACGCAAAATTAAATACTTTAAAGCAACATGTTTTATGTAAGAAAATACTTTGATAAAAAATAACTCACTGTGAAAAGCTGCTTGCATAAGTATTCAGTAGTCTAACATGAAGTCTAGTTGGTCATTTAACTGTAATGGGAATTGTAGTCCTAAATCATTTCAGTAAAAGAGTTTATATCACCAGCAGTGAAAATTCATCTTCACAGGTTGAGTGCATATTTAGGTTCCTATGGATCATCATCAGCAGGAGGGGGAGGGGCTTCTAAAATGAGAACTCCAACCAGTACTGGCATATCAGGACGTATCAAGGGATTCAGAGAGCAGAAGGATAAAGATCACTGGTATCTCAGAAGTAGCATGCGTAGCTCAAAATGTGGAACTGATTATATGTGCAACCAGTACCTTTGATCTAAAGATAGGATTGTTAAACTTTAGATCTTGCATCTAAAACGTTTATTGTTAATGAAATCATTACTGACCAGGAGTTTAGTGTAATGAAAAAAAACCAATGAGTATGTAGCATTAAATGAAGATCCTTCTGGACCTAGTTATATACACCTACCTTGTCTAACAGGCAAAGGAGTCATGCAGTTATTTATACTGAAAATCTTTGTATTATACAAAAATCTGAACATGGATTTAATATGTTTAAAATTCTATATACCAATATAACATACATTACTGGAAAAAAAACGCAGCTGATTCCTTTAATTATTATTTACAGACCCCCAGGACCGTACTCCGAATTCCTATGTGAATTTGCAGACTTTATTTCAAACCTGGTTGTTTCTTTAGATAAAGCTTTAATTGTTGGTGACTTTAATATTCATTTTGATAAACCAGAGGATCCTTTAAGAACAGCGTTCCTGTCTATTCTAGATTTATTGGGGTAAATCAGAATTTATTAGGACCCACTCATAATGCTGGCCACACTCTAGATTTAATACTAACTTTCGGATTAAATATTGGATATATAGTCACAGTTTCACAGTCAGAAACTATTTTAGATCATTATCTTATCACTCACAATGCATCTAAGTAATAATGCATAACGTTGCCACAGTACATTACATTACAGCCGATACTGGTGGAAGGCGTGGTACACCCTGAACAGCTCGCAAGACCGCTCGCACTGCTTGAAAGGCCAACACACAACCATGATTTATTTATTTATTTGTGTGTTTATTTTATTTTGATGAACTTTATTAACATTAAAACTGAAAGGTTAAAAAAATCATTCAGTCTCAATCAAAACATTCTCTAAACTTAAAGTCAGACATTTTAATAACTAATCCTTTACCTCAATATACCTCTGTCAGATCAACAACTAGAATGTTTTAGCCCCCTTCAAGAGGCCAAGCTAATCTCATCAATTTCCTCATCAACCTGTCCAGCACCTACATGCTTCTTTAAACAGATACTACCAGAAGTAATCAAACATTTATATGTTTTAATTTGTCCTTTAGCATTGGTTATGTACCTAAATCCTTTAACCTACAGTTATCAAATCTCTGATTAAAAAACCCAACCCTGACCCCTGTCAACTGATCAACTATAGATCAATATCATTCATGGGTGGAGATGGTACCAGTGTGTGTGGCTGGCAGTTTACCTCTGTCTATATTATTTATATTTTTGCTGGTTCTAACCCTTGGCACCCAATGAATAAACTCAATACTGGTGTTTAATCGCCAAGTATTGTTGGATCTTCGACCTTCAAGGATCTAGCTGCATTCGATTATGGCAGACAGAAAACCTTGCCCCCAATGAATGGGGATTCCAACCTACCTCTACCGGGCTTCAGCCCTGTGAGAATATATAAATTGCTTTAAGATAGAAGTTAAGCATTAAAGATTGGTATGTGTTCTCTTTCTTTGAGACAGCACGGGAAACCAGTATCTGTTTGTGTGTTCTTTTTTTAAGACAGCATGTCTGTCGCTGTTTGTAAAACTATCTGTAACTATCTATGGAAATGTTCTTCTCGGTTCTCAGAAATGAATACGTGCACCCTGAGACTATATATACTGCATGTCTTGTAATGCGTCCTCAGTGGCTTAATAATAAACTGTCATTTGGGTTGAGACCTGAGTTGACTCTTTGTTCGTGAGCTGCTCCTGGATCCAGAAGACTAGACAGGAGGAGCACACGAACCCATAGCGAGGAGAGACAGAGACCGAAATTATCCCAACAAGCCTCATCCCCCCAGTGAAAGCAACACTGTCGCTGCCGCAGTGGTCGGCTACTGAAGGTAAAGGTCTGTTTGTTGTGCTCTTCCATCATTCCCCAGAAAGAGCATGGATCATTTCCTCATTTATCTGTCTCAGCATTGACACTTGCCTGATACCTGTGGCCGGCTTAGGTAAAGAATTCCGAACACGACGCCTCTGTTTCTCCCAGTTCCGTCATTTCCCATTATTTTCATGGTTTTAAGCTATTCTAACCTTTCCCGCCTTGATTTACATATTTTTCTTGTTTCCCATTATTTCCTCATTTGTCCCGATACTGCCCCAGATTTGATGTCATCCTCCCCTGATGTCATCCTATTTGCTCATCCTAATTCCCCTTATTTTCAGGTCACTTTTGGAGTTTGTAAAAAAAATTGGCGCTTTCTTATAAGCACCAAATTCTGTGTAACTTCATTTGATCTGTACGTTGTTCTTTCAACATGTCAAGCATGTGTAAATACCTTCATTCATTAATTTTCTGAACCGCTTAATCCTAGTTAGGGTCGCGGGGAGGCTGGCGCCCATCTCAGCCGACTCTGGGCGAGGGCAG
>JAQMYF010000002.1:35176069-35216853 GCA_030014195.1 Neosilurus mollespiculum | reverse complement strand
GATGAAATTGTAGTACTGTTATTTTTTCCCACATACAATATATATATATATATATATATATATATATATATATATATCTCTGCAGTATTTTTATGCACAAATACACACTAACCATTTGGCAGGTTGATTCACTGTTCCAGGACTGTAAACATTATGTACTTTAGACTGTTCTATACACATTTTGTGTATTAATGATATTATCAAAGACAACATGTGAAACAAAAACAAAAAGATTCAATCCAATATTAAATGACTAAAATATGTATTTTACCTAAAATATATATTATCAGTAGTGGGCAGCACAGTAGTGTTGTGGTTAGCACATCCACTTCACAGCATTTCTGTGTGGAGTTTGCATATTCTTCTTGTGCTTGCGTGGGTTTCCTCCATGTACTCCAGTTTACATTTACATTCACATTTACGGCATTTGGCAGATGCTCTTATCCAGAGTGATATACGGTTATCATTTTTTTAATACAACCGAGCAATTGAGGGTCAAGGGCCTTGCTCAAGAGCCCAACAGTGGTGGTATTGGGATTGAACCTCCAAGCTTCAGATTCGGTTTTCTTCTACACTCCAAAGAATTGGCTGTTCCAAATTGCCCATAGTTGTAAGTGTAATTTTAAGTGGTTGTATTTGTGTTGGCCCTATTTGGGACAGGCGAGCTGTTCAGGATGTACCCTGCATTCGCCCAGTGTCGGCGTCCTTGCAACCCTAGTAGGATAAAGCAGAATGAATGAATGAATTTTTAGTAGTTTGTGATTGTTAATAGCTTTTTTTTAAATGATGCATGCTTTGTGTAGGTGGGATACTGCAGGTCAGGAGCGGTTTAAATGTGTTGCTTCCACCTACTACAGAGGAGCTCAAGGTATTCACAGATATGATTATATCCATACTTGATGCATACAAACAAGTACACAATCTAATCGGCTGCTCTACTACGAAACTATCAGCCCATGTTGTTAACAGAGAAAAAGAAAAAAAGTAATCTTCTCTACTTGAAAACAAAACTCCAAAAATACTAAAAACGCAACAAAAGGAAAATATTTGATGGTAAGAATGTATATTTTTAGAATTTTCAAAAACTAGGGCGTGCATCCACCAAGTGCATAATTTCTTTGCGCTGACAGCATCCACAATTTTATTTTCAGAGCACCCCCGGAGTGCTTATCTCAAGCATTTTTTTCTTAATAGGCTTCCAGCATTTGACACTCCCCAGGTTTGGGGGAAAGCTTTTCACTGAGTTTATTTTCACTTGTGTAACACATTAAGCAGCTCTTTTACTGAGTAGATTTTTACTTTACAGCATCTGTTTTATAGAGTCATGGTCTTTCTTTGAGACAGACACACACCTCAGCTTCAACACACACTCTTCAGTCATGAACACTTCGCTGCACCATGAGTTTGCACATGCATCTCAATCTCTCTCTGTTCACCGGTTTCTCCTGCAAGCACACAGGAACACAGAGAAGTTTAAGTCCCTGTTGTCTTTGACTGGTCAATGAGAGAGAAGTGACAGGGAGCTCAGTGGCTCCAACCTCAGAACCTGAGGGTGTTGAGCATTGTCAGCACAGAGCTACATAGGGAATGTACTAAAAATAGGCACTGCGAGTGCAAACATCACATTTGGTGGACAGAAGCCCTTTTTCTTAGAGAATTTCTTTTAACAAAGAAATTGCCAATGTTGCTGTCAGATGTTGTTGTCAGTTTGCTGGTTTGTTTGGGTTTATTTAGCCAGCAAGGTACGTAGCCTGCAAAACGGTAACGATGTTATATTTCTCACAATCCAGTGGATGTAGACTGTTATTCCATATAGTCTTGTTGTACATGGCTTAGCGCCTCATCGGCTCTCAGGTCATGAAAAACTTGAAACTCTGGCATGACTGCTAATTTTACACATTTAGTTTTAGACCTGGTTTGGATTGCATGTGCTTGCATGGGTTTCCTCTGGGAACTCCAGTTTCCTCCCACAGTCCTAAGACATGCACATTAGGCTAACTGGCTGTTCCAGATTGCCCCTAGGTGTGAATGTGAATGGTTGTGTATGTTGGCCCTGCGATGGTCTAGTGAACTGTTCAGAGTGTACCCTGCTTTCACCCAGTGTCGGCTGTGATAGGGTCCGGTGTCCCCGCTACCCTAATAGGATTAAGCGGTTTGACAAATGAGTGAGTGAGTGAGTGAGTGATGAGTTTTAGACCTAAAGCCTTTGTTTTTGTTTTTATGATCTTCAGCCATCATAGTGGTGTTTGACTTAAGCGACTACTATTCCCTGGACCATGCAAGGTAATATCAAACACCAATTCTCATTTTCCTGCTATATATCTTACTATATGCTTTACAGCAACTTTTTTCAATGTTGGATCTCACGTTTTGATTTCAGGCAGTGGCTTGAAGATGCCATGATAGACAATGATCCTTCCAGTGTGCTGCTCTTCCTTGTAGGGACAAAGAAAGACATGAGTGTGAGTGAGTTATCATCATTCATTCATTCATTCATTCATTTTCTGAGCCACTTAATCCCAATTAGGGTTGCGGGGAGGCTGGCACCAATCTCAGCCAACTCTGGGCGAGGGCGGGGTACACCCTAGACAGTTCACCAGGCCATTGCAGGGCTAACACTCACAGAACCTATCACACTCACACCTAGGGGCGATTTGGAATAGCCACTTATCCTACTGTGCATGTTTTTGGACTGTGGGAAGAAACCGGAGTACCCGGACCCACGCAGGCACAAGGAGAACATGCAGACTCCATACAGAAACACCCGAGCTGGGAACCGAACCCAGGACGAGGTGGACGTGCTAACCACTATGCCACGGTGCCGCCTGAATTATCTGATTAATCTTAAGAAATCATTCTGACAGGCATGATGCAGTGAAGATACTCTTTCTTTCTCCTTCCCTTTCTTTGCCAGCATCCAGATATATTGGCTCAAATGGAGCAAGAAGCCATCAAGTTATCAGAAGAGATAAGAGCTGAGTACTGGGCCGTGTCCTCTCTGTCAGGTAGGGTACGTCGCTGCAAGACAATGTCTTTCGCTGGAATTTCATTTCAACATTAGCATCAAACTTTGATTTTGACTGAATTTTATATTTCATGTCACTGTGATTAATGTTTTTTCTCTATAGGAGAGAGTGTGAGGGAATTCTTTCTCCGGGTTGCATCGCTGACCTTCGAATCATGCGTATTAGCTGAACTGGAGAGGAAGAGTAAGAAGCAAGTAGACGGTATTGTGAGTAAGTGTCCTTGTCCTTGTGGAATAATAAAAAAAAAATCTTAAAATCTAAACTCCAAACATTTTATGTTCCAAAAATAATAGCAAGAAAATTTAATAATAATAATAATAATAATAATAATAATTACAAAATAAATAATAATAATAATAATTATGAGAATAATAATAAATAAATAAATAAATAAATAAAAATAAGTGTGTGGAAGCTGGATTGTTCAAACTTGCTATTGGAATGAAACTGAGAGTGAAATAAAATACTGTTATACAGTTTTTGCACAACCCTACTGTGTATAAAACTCTGATTTGTATTCATTTGCTTCATTACAGAAATCACAGATAGCAACAATGATAAAACATCAAAAAAGAAGCATGCAAATTGCTGTAACTAAGCAAACTGAGACACAGGACCCATGTGTATCAATGAACATCTCAGGGCAGAAACAGAGGCGCAGAGCAACGCAATGTGCATACAAACTGCAGCACCGGACACAGATCTCCAGCTCTACTGAATCACGTGACCTTGTTGAGCTTCTGATTCTGAAGACTCAGACTGAGCAGAATTTTAGGCACTCTTTTCCACAATAGAGGACTTTGGCCAAGAAAATCACCCGAAATACTTTGCTGTGTTTTCCGGCACTGATGTGCTGGGGCTTATTTAATATAAAGCAGTGTTATCATTTAAGTACACTTGCACTAAAGACAACTGAAAAAAAAATGTCCCTCATTATGCATGTGAATTAATATTAAATATATACTGTATGTAGTTTTAAATTATATTTATTTTTCACTGGTGTGATTATGAGAAAGATTTTTTTTTTGCAACAGCCTCATATCCTATAAGCAGCTACAGTGATGTACACTGGTTTTAAAACCCGTACATTCCAAAATCAGAGTAGAGTTGTGTATGAACAGTATATCTCACAGCAACATTCTTCTCAAAGGCCCTCTGAGGATTTAGCACTGGCAGACTGAAAGTGAAGTCTTTGTTTTCCTCACTGCATCATGTGTTTTTTGGCTGATATGAGACACATGCTAGTACCCGTGACCAGATCGCTGGATTCCCAGCAAGAATCAAATGGAGGGATTATGTTTCAGCTGGTATAAAACAAAACACTGACACGGGTTTTCATTCAGGTGTTTAACAAATAGTCTGCATTTGACTGTAAGTGAACAAGAAGGTAATTTGAAATGTTACGCCAACCATTTTATAGGCTAAATATGATGAGATGTATTGTGGGCTGTGTAAGTGTAGTAGGAATAAAACTTCAAAACCTAGTAGTAATGTTTATTTTGTTCTCTGATCACTGCATCATCTAAAAATGACACTGGAAATGGCTTGTGGTTTTTTTCACCCACTTATCTCAGTCATATCTTTGGATGTGTCCCTAAAAAGCTTGTTTCCTATTATGAATATAAAATTAGTTGTCACGAAACGTTATGATGTAGGGGTGGTGTAAAAAAAATCTCGGCCAGGAACCTCACCAGGATGACATACTTTCATTCCCATTTATCACTGGTAATTCATGGTCCTCTGTGCACTCAAGTATGTAGAAGTGGGTAGATAGTCCTTAGCTTAAAGTGTGTCTTACACTTCTCTGTGATTCAGCAGTTCAAACAGATCAGTTTGTGTAGCTTTACGAGCATCACAGGAAGCACATTAGCCTCGAATCTTTTCACTTGGTAGATGTTCTATGATAGGAAAGAACTGACTGATGAGAGCAGTTTGCAGCTGATGAAATTAGCCGAAGTGGGGAAAAAAAAATTCTAAACCACACTAACTAGCATGGAACTACATTTATTATTTTTTTTTTAAATACATTTTACCCTAAAAATTGTTCGGATCCAACAATGCAATCAATCTGTTTTCTAGATTATATTTATTCACAACAGTTTACATGGGCATTCATATACCTACTGTATTTTAGCTTATTACACAGTAATTGCTCAAAATGTTGATTGTTGCATTTATGGCAAAAAAACAAACAAAAAAAAAAGGCAAATAAACTCCTTACAGTGTTTGGTATTTTATTGAACAGTATGTAAATGATATTCTGAAAAAAATAAAACAACTTAAAGTTTTTTTCTGTGAAGTGTACTAATAGTGAAATGAATTCGAACATCATGTAAAGAACTTTGGTTTTATATAGTGTGCAAGTGTAAACATATTTTTTAATAGATGAAACCCAAAGTAATTAAAATTTATAAAATTGCAGTAAAAAAAAACTAATCAGCTCTTAAAGTTTGAATTGTAACATCTATTTTTTTTAAATTACGGGTTTAAACTATTGGATCTTGCGTATAACATTTGTCAAACACGAGTAATACAGGAGCCGGGCCTTTAGATCACAGACCAAATGGCCAAATGCGGCCTGCCAACCCATTCTACGTGGCCCGCAAGAGCTTTCAAAGAATATGATTATCGTACATTCTTTACATCATCCTACCACTAGGTGGCAGCATCCTAACCTAACCTAAATAACCCAAGTAAACAGGAAGTCATTCCTGACTGAAGAAAGATTTCAAAGTAGCTTGTCAAAGTCAAGTTAGAAAAGGAAAGTAAATAAAGGAGAACATACGTCTAAAATCATTTTGCCATGAAGATTTCATGGTTGCCCTTTTTTTAAAATCGATGTTAAATGATAAGTTGGCAATTGATGACCTAGAAATTTAGTGATGCAGCCCTCAGTGAAAATGAGTTTGACACCCCTGCTTTAGGTATCATGACCGATAGAAGAAAACAAGCGAGTCAACAGTTTAGCTTTTTAAGAGCTTTATCAAAGAGAGGAAACAAGTATGATCTCAGCAGTGAATTATACTGAACAGCATTCACATTCATTTGCATTTATTTCCTGAAATTCAGGTCACACTACACCCACATGACCCCAACCCCCTGTACAGTACACATAGTGGGGTGGGGGAACCATGAAATGATTATTAGATAGCTTGAGGGAAAATAATGGAGACAAACTATTAAAAAAACTTAATAACAAAACTAAAATGAACAGGACTCGGTTTAACATGAAGATATAAAAACAGTCACATTATAGAAGAAAACTGTCACGCCAGGCCACATTTTCCTTATCCTTAATAGCTGAAACAATGCAAGACCCTCTGTATTCTGTAAGAGATTATGCAGACATGTAGAAAATGCAACTGTGGGAAAACCAATTAAAGTCTGCCTTTGATAAGGAAAAACAAAAAACAAAACACATTTTCTTCACAAAATATGCTCATGAATAAAAATTAATATGTAGTTGAGTTGAAGCACATCACGGCAACCCAATTTATGTGTCAAATGCCACACACTCAAAGAACTAACTCATAAAACTGGGGGAAAGCATAATTTCATTTATGGCCCCAAAAACATTTTTTAAAGCATTACAGTAAACTTTAAACACATACTCATAATTATCAAAGTACCACAGAAGCTGGAAATCAATAAAGCTTCTGATAACATATTCCAACATTGGCCTTTATATGCATTATACATCAAAACATATGCATCAAAGCAGTAAAGAGGAAAGTGACTCCATTCTGGCCTTGTTTTTTCCTGATGCTGTCTTTGCAACATAAATATGTATTAACACTGTTTCAAGTGCATCTTGTAAGGACCACCTCGCCCTATTATACGGGTGTGTAACTCATTTCCAACATCCCTTTTTAACTGTCACAAATGTGTGTCGGGCAGCACTCAGGCTGATACTGCAGGTCAGTTTGTTACTAGGATGCATTAAATAAAAAGTGTACATCTCTGATTAGTAAAGCAGATCTCAATTAACCAGCTCTTGCAACTCAACACAAGCAGCAGCAGCAATGCTCCAGTCCGTCCATAATGTTTTTATTCAGTCTTAACTTTCAGGTCTTGTTAAAATCTCAAAAAAAAAAAAAAAAAAAAAAAGGAAGAGAGAATGCACACCTGTACTCCTTTCTCAAAGAAAGAGGAAACTAAAGAAACGTCATCACAGGTCCATTTCCTGAATCAGTGTGTCTGTACAGTTTCTCTCACCAGCTCTGAATAACTGCTTTTCAACATGGAACACTTTGAGCAGTGAAAGACCGAGCAATTATTAAGAAAGCACGTCATGAGAAAGTGACATGGAGATGTAATGGATGTGGAGGAATTTGTTCTTTTTTTTTTTTCCCCAATGACAATTGTTCACATCTATCGATCCATCTCGTCCAGCAACGGCGTGGCGTCTCCGGCGATGGACATTGGCGTGCTTTCGATCATGGGGCTCGGCGAGGGCCTCGGCGTCATGCGAGATGCCTTTTTACGTCTTTCAGCCTCCTTCTCCTGCAGCCACTGTTCAGCCATTTTACCCCAGTCCACAGCTGTGTGAGAGGTTGGTCTGGAAAAACAGGCAAGAGGGAGTTTGCCAAAAACATCAGTACACAATTTTCAAAAATTTGCATGGTTCAGTTCAATTTGATTCTTCAAGCTACATGAATAATGATGATTTATGCATGTTGTTCACATCATGCTAAACTGGCAGAGAAACAATCAGAGAAACAACTCCTGCTTTCTCTATCAGTGTCATGTAATGCAAATTTGCTCTGAATCAAGCCACACAGCTGAGCATTATTGGTCTAAAGCAGAAGCTTTCACTCACTTTGGCTGTGGCGTCCGGACCCTTGATGACGAGGAGGATGATGAAGGTGTGGATGAAGGGTGTTGATGGTGGCTGTGGGAGGACTGCGGTGTACTGCTGGGATACTGTGGTGTGCTCATGGGCTGCTGTTGCCCTGGGGTAGTGTATGAGTAGCTGGGTGTCATCATGGGTGTCGCCATAGGCTGCTGTGGTGTTGCAAACACCTGCATGTCCACAGGAGAGAAAAAGAAACAGCCAAGCATATCAAAATATTTGAAATGAAACAGACTCTAATATGCATTACACCGCATGCTTTGCTGTTAAAGCGTACATGGTAAGCGCTGCTGCTGCCTCCTCCACCAGCGCTGCTGCTTCCACTGTAACCGTACTGGCTCGAGGCCCACTGTGCTGGAGTAGTGTTAGGATTTTGGCCCTGTCCTGTTACTGCTGCTATAGCGTTAAACATCTGTGATGTCACATTCCTGGGCAGAGCGTTGACGGCCCGTGTTAAGTCTGAAACAGAAAAAGACGAAGGAAAAACAATTAGATTTACTGGTCTCATTGGAAAACCATATGAACGTCCTACTTCCGGCGCTGTCGAATTCGGCCGCCGTCGCGACTGCTCCTACCTGACCTTTAAAATCCTTTAAAAGTTTGTTATTGTTCTTTTCTTCTTGTTACTTTGTTAGTGTATTCTTGACATTTTGGACAGTCGTACTAAGCATTTCACTGCATATTGTACGGAGTATAATTTGTATGTGACAAATAAAATTTGAATTTGAATGCAGACAGTAAGAATTATGAATCCGTTTCCAAAGTATGAACACAATGAATTATTTATTTTAGAAAAAGTGAACAGGATTCGGAATTGGTTTTAAACATCAGACAATCTTAAACTGGCTTTTCAATTCTGAGCAACCTGGCACTTGAAATCTAACTTAGCCTACACACATCACTATGATCAGTCCATATCTGGGCAAGACTGAACATAAAGGATTGAATGATTCCAATTTGCTTGTGCCATTTTGTTTCTGATTAAGGAGAATCATTTAGACGGTTCTCAAGATCTGAACAAATTATTTGGTATTTGAGTACGCGCTTATTTCTGCCTTTTTATTTTTCCTGCATATACATGTACATGTCTGTACATTCCACACTGTATTCAAGTCACTTCAAAAAAACAAACAAACAAACAAAAACCCCCCCACATAGGCCCATTTATTAATGTGAACTTAATTTTTATCTTTAAATCCATTCAGCATGGCATTAAACTTAAAGTAATCTATTGTCTTAATTACTTGAGTTTTGTCTGGTTTGTCAATACTTGTATTGTCATGATTCAAAAGTGATTAAGCAGAAGATATGTGACTTTATGAGTTGAAAAAAAGGCATCTTTGAGTTGAGATTACTCATATTTTAGAGGCCACATTCAGATGCATGTCTAAATTTAATCAACTTGAATTTTTTTAGTGATGCAATTTTAAAAACAAACATTCAGACCTGAAAAGATTTACAGTGCAGCACTGACCTGCAAAGTTAATATTGGCTGGAGTTGCATTGACTGATGCTGGTGTGCGCATTCTGCTGCTACTGCTCGGTGTTACTCCTTCAGATAGATAAAGAGAGAGATGAATACATGAAAATTCATGTTACACCACAGCATATTTTACACCTCAGAAACCAGTCCATATTAAGCCAGAAACGGTCACTAACCTGGCACAGGCTCCTGGTAGTGGTCTTTAAACCAGCGGAAGAGTCCGTTGACTGTGGGGAATATTTGGGAGCGATACCTGAACCCATCTGGAGTGATGGTCACATACTCTATCCTGAAAGATTAAGCAGCAGCAAAATGTTTCATATATTTGTAAATTATACTGGATTTACTTTAACTTGCAAAAGCAACAGGATGTTTAATTTAGGCCTCCCTTTACCTGGGCTTCCCTCTAGGCTGGTATCCTAGGAGGAACTTTCCAGGAAGGTCTCTGCAGGCCGAAACAAAGTAGGGGATGAACGTGGGCTTCTCTTTCTTTGCCTTTATGAGGATCTCCTCCATTTTCTGCCAAACAGCATAAATACATGTCAAAACCTTTATCTGACCTTAAAATGTAGCAAAATGCATTCCTTTTTTTTTTTTTTTTTTTACATTTACAGCATTTGGCAGACACCCCTGTCCAGAGTGACATTCATCATTTTTCACATACCTGAACAGCTTAAGGTTAAGGGCCTTGCTCAAGGGCCCAACAGTGGTAGCTTGGTGGTAACTAGGGCTTGAACTTCAGTAACCCAGAGCCTTACCCACTGAGCCACCACTGCCTTCAGAAGTTCGACTGATGTTTTATTTCTTTGAGGTCAAGCTTACATATACGTGAGTCTGACTGGTGTCTGTAATTTTACTCAATATTATGTGATGTGTACTAGTAGTACAGTCTCCTGTATCGTATAAACACTGTGTTTAGAGAGATTCTCACAGAGCTAATGTTAAATGTATGTCCTATTCTTTGGAGAAGCGCTGTATATTAAAATAAGATAAAAGTTGTCTTTATATAAAAAAATAGCAATAATAATAATAATAATACAGCATAATCTCTGTATGGATTTAGATTTTTGTTCTTTGGTATCAAATGTCCATCCTGCAACATATTTTACACTGATTCAACTAACATGCATTTATTGTGTTATGCTCAATCACTTGTGTGTCACCTTATGAGTTCTCAATCTTATACCTTCCTATCGCCACCATTGCAGTCCTGGAAGTACTTGTGGCTGAGCAGATCACGAGCAAAAGCAGCCATGGGTTGCACATAACGAGCTGTGATTTCATCAAGATCTTCAAACTCCTGCAATCAGAAAATGAATAATCATTAAAAACAATCTCTTCGTTTATGTAAAAGGCCCCTCCTCACAATATCTAAACAAAATAAACACATAATAAAATACACTATATAGAACAGAACAAGAGTCGAGTCGAATGTTAACCTCATTGTTAATCCACAGTGTGTGCCCCAGGCTGAAGGCGTTCTCCTTGCCCTCCTCCCGTATGTCCACATGTTGGTAAATCCCATCTGCAACCTTCCAGGTGACGGTCAGGTGGTTCTCGCCTTTACTGCTCGGCCTAATTACCACATCGCCCTGATCCATTGTCTCCATCATCTTCTCTGCCTGCTTGAAGTTGATGTTGTGGAAGGATGGATGGGCAATGACACGTTTGATATAAGCTTGGAAAAAGAAGACGACAAGCACAAGAACATTTTAGAAACATATTTATAATTTGGATCAACTGTACAACCGCTTTACTTCTGGTAGCAAAACAAACAGATAATTAAATGAGGTCTTTACTGGTTCTTTGTTGCTTCTTCTTCTGCTCTTCATCGTGTTTGACATCATCTGTTTCGGCATCAAAGTCATAGTAGGTGTCTTTGGGCAGCTTCCACTCGTTGTTCTTGTCACTGAGGTCAGACGTTCTACAGGTAAGGTCTACGTTGAACTTCTCAATGTCGATCTTCATGATACGACAGTGAACAGTCATGCCAACCTAAAAACAGAATTTCGAGTTAATGCATATTCAGTGCTAAGTGATTGGTAGACATCATCAGGTGCCTAAAACTTGGTGTATGATTCCTGCTGCCTGTATTTCCTGTTCAGCTGGCTGTACAAAGTAAAATACAATAATGCACCTGTCGACACTCGCTTGGTTTATTGACACCAATGAGGCTGCTACTAATATATGAAAAAGAAATGAAAGTGAAAAGAGAATCAAATTAAACTACACTGTATGAAGGCCTCACCTTGACCCTCTCCTCTGGGTGCTTAACCACCTTGTCTGAAAGGAACTTGGTGGGGATAAAACCCATGACACCGTTATCTAGACGAGATCTCACACCAATGGCCTGTCCAGGACAGGAGCCACTGTCAAAGTGATTCCAGACCTTGAAGGAGAAGAAACAATCAAAACTGTACATTGTGTCAGATAATTTCCACACAGCATGATGTGGCGATTTATAGGGGGATGTCCACGAATTTGCTAAAAATTCACACAATTTGTTTTACAAGTAAACAAAGAGAAGTTTGGATTAAAAAAAATAATAATAAATAAAATAATAATAATCCAGAGTCCAGGGTAGTGGTTCTCAAATCAGCCATCAAGTGGTCCACAATCTTGCTTTATATCAACTTGCACATCTTCTAGGGGGCAGTGACGACTGCTTTGAGAACCAAGGAGGACTCATACTGATTGAATTGAAACTGATGGCCTGAAATGTTTAAAGGCCCTTGAAGACACCTCACAAAGAGTCATTACACTAAATAGGCACAACAATGTCACTTGATGTTAGGTTTTGTACATGAATGTATTTTTGCACAAGCTGTTATATCGATATTTTAGAAATAATCTCTTATACTCTGCGATGGCCTGGCAAGCTGTCCGGGGTGTACTCTGCCCTTGCCCGGAGTCGGCTGAGATGGGCGCCAGCCTCCCCGCGACCCTAATTAGGATTAAGCGGTTCAGAAAATGACATCTCTTATACTTGGACATAATTGTTCTAATGGGCTAATCCTGATGAGGTTGTTACTTCTGGGAAGGAACTGCTATTTGTTGTATACATCATGACCAAGTTTATATTAAAAACATTAACAAAAATTCTGTGTTTCTTAAAGTTTTCTTCCAATTACTCAGGTCTTACAGAAGGAAACTAATGCATTGAAATTACAGTAAAAGTAAATAATACAAATGAAATTTCTTCTTTTAGGGCATAAACTGTTAAATATAACGACAATACACTACCATAATCGATTGTTAATCATCAAACAACTTAAAAATGCATTAATTAAAACAAATGTGCAAGGCAAAACTATACTAGTATAAAAGAAAATGTGCTGTACCTCACTGAGCTCAGGGAAGTTGTCCTGCTGGCAAAAGGGACACTGCCACAGTCCTGTCTCATCATTACGAATGGCCTGGTCATAACTTTCCCCTTGAGGCCGTCTGTGAGCGATGCCAGTTACAACACTGGTGATTAGCTTGCCTATGTACACATGACAAGAGGGAAAAAGTACCATCATCAATAAGGATTTCTTCAAATAATGCAAATCTCCAAACAAAGGTTTACAACACTAACCAATTAAAGACTGTCAAGAGTTATGGTTCCTACCGATATAGAAGGTCTCAGGGGTTTCCTTGGTAAGCATGTTAAAGACCTCCTCTGTGTTCGGTGGTCTGTATGGGGCTCGCAGGTCTTTATACCTGCAGCTGAGTTCAGCACGGATATCATACAGTGTGATTCCCTTATTGCCGTAACCCTGGAGTGAGGAGTAAAAACAAAAAATCATCATGGTGTCTTCCCCCAATGGTCATTAGATTATTTTGTACGTGTAAAAACACTCAAATATGGTGCATGCTCTGTTGCTGACTCACCTGCCTCTCCAACTCCTCAGCAAAGGCATCCAAGTCCAGATCCTTTAACCTTTCTGGGTTCTCTAGGATCTCCTCCAATGCTCCTGCAGGATTAGCATCTTCTGCAGACTCATCATACTCCAGGGCATCTACTGCCATTTTACGAGCCCATTCATAAGTCTCAGGATGAACACGGGAGCCATCAAGAACTTCAATATAGGAGTCAGTGCTACACAGTGAAAGAAAAACACCTCAGTCAGTTTCTCTATTTTTCACATTTGTACAAATAAATCCAGAGGTGAGTCAGGCGTAAGCAAGCGAGAATTATGTTACCTGTCTCCGAGAGAAGCAGTGTCAATTTTAATAAATCCAGCACAGTTGATAAACACTTTGGGTCCCATATGGCACATTGTAACCAACTGCGTCCGGTTTTCCAGGCGAGTATTGTTCTGTTTAAGAATCTGATGAAAAAATGAAGGGTAAATTTAGCATTTTCTCATAATCTGATGACCTGAGAAATCATCATTAAATACTAAAGAGAATGCTTACCTTAAGCAGATGTGAGCCTTTTCTTGGTCCCAAACCACAGACGTATTGAACCAAGCTCTGCGTGTAAGGATGAGCAATGGCTCTGTTCACATCTACACCAACTTCGTTCACACGGTTAATAAACTCACAGTAAAGTGCACTCAGCAGCTCCTCTTTCACAACATGCTCCTGAAAATTACAATCACAAGTACTGAGAAAACTATTCAATTATAGTACAAGTTACCTACTGTTTATCATACATACCATAAGCCAATTCTACAGTATGCAATAGAATTGAAAAAAAAAAAATTTTTTTGGTCATATATGACCAAGTATGGGGAAATGTGCTGCTGGTGGAATGGTGGCGTAAGTGGAAAAGCACTGTACTGACACATTAGGGAAATGAGAGACATTAGGGAAACATTTATTATTGCCCATAGATCCCAGATTACAGATTTAGGAAAAAGAAAACAAAAAAAAGAGCACTCCATATGCAAAAAATAAAAAGTACACAGCACCCCTGCTGGGTGTACTGTAATGCCACACTACCAAAATAAATAAATAAATCCTAACTCAATGTTAAGGTACGCCTGATCATCTCTAAAAGGCTTTTCCTTGTCCAAAGCTCCACCGATGATAGAAATTTCTGTAAAATTTACACCTAACTTTTTACATAATCCTGCCAAAACTCACATAAAATTCCAAAACTAAAGAAATTCTCTACTTTCAAATTTCATCCCTTACAGAGTTCTGCCAGATAACTATTTGTACTTGTAAGTAATTTGTATTTGTAAGTATTTATTTAGAAAATATATACACTTACTGTGACCATCACGTCTTAATACATTACAGCAATTTTATTGCATTGTTAACCAATTTGCAAAATCAACCCATTATCTCTAATGTACAGCATTATAATAGACAGGAAATTGGCCAACATGAGTATAAATCATAATATAATAAGCAGTAAGTTCAATACCTGTAGCGGATGCAGTTTAAGGCACAGGATGTCCTCATCGCTGCTGCACACCTGAACAAACTCCACCAGGGGGTCTTGAATCTTACGAGCTACGGACACAGCCTGGCGAAGAAGGGGAGGGTAGTCCCTAAAGTCAGCCTGCAAAAGAGAAATGATGCATGAGCAAGGGATTTCTCAAGGGAAAAACGTGTATTTTTTTAAGAATTTAATTTGAAAATATTTAAAACTATCTGTAAATCATGCGTCACCTAAAATAGTAAAATTATTACTTCCAGAGACATGACTGATTTATCATGCATCAAAAACACTGATAACATTCAAAATTGGGGCGTAATCATTTACAGGGTACAGGGTTACATCCTCATGAAGAAGTCTGGCAGAATTTGATTTGGCTGTGCTGACCATTAAGTGGATTTCTAACTATTTCACTCTATTATAAGAGGTATTTATTGTTATGTGTTCTCTGTAAATTTGTCAGAACTGGGCACAGAAGCTCTTTTTGTGACAGGTGCTTAGACCCCATAAATTGCTTCTTGCGACTATATTTACTGGGTGGCTCTTGTCCTGGATAAAGCGACATAAAAACAGCTTTGTGTTATCATAATTGTGACTTTATTAGCTTCTCTTAGGCATGATATATAATTGATTATGCAGATGCCCATACTGTACTAAATATTTATTTACAGAACGTGAGATGCTTTTAGACTCCATTATAAGTGTTGAGAAATTTATATTGGAACACAAAAAAAAAAAACATTTCTTTTGAGTCACCTCTGACTTCCTGCTATTCATATACAGTGTGGCTAACTCGTTGTCCACCAGCTCGACTCCTACAGCGGGCAGAGAAGAGTCTTGCTCCAACTCGCTGACCGTACGCTTGATGTCTTCCATCAGCATGTGTGCATCACTGTAAAGGATGAGAGCGAAGAGAATCACAGATCAGTGAGTGCACTGAATTATTTTTATAATACTACAGGACAATAGTTATTGGTATTAATCTGCTAAGGCTTCAGACAAAGCAAACCAAAATACCGATTTTCACCAGCCACAGCCACAACATGGGGTTTCTTACTGAGAAGAAACTTCTTCAGGTTTTCAATGTCTTGAAGCTGTTGAGACATAACATTGTTGAATTATTTTAAGGATATCAAGTCTTCCAAACTACTACTAAAAGATGTTTACTGTCTTTAGCGGGCTTCACCTTTTTCTCTCGTTCCTCCTCTCTCCATGCATTCCTTCTTTTTAAGAAGTATGGAAGTCTGAGGAAATCCACAACTTCCCCTTCACCATTGATCAGAGCACAGAATACAGGGGTGTCTCTGGAAACACACACCCACACACAAAATGAACAAATACACAGAAAAATATAGAACAGCTCTAAGCATAGCTCAAGATTTTAATGGAAGAACCACACAAAGAATTTACATTTTTTGTAATTAATAAATAGGAGTGGTCAGTACCTGCCTGAAGCAAAGGCTACTCCCAAGACGCGGATGCCTTTGCCTTGAACGTCATCCATTAGGTCATCATCTTCCTCCACCTGCTGGTCTGGTCTATATGGCGCAACCTTCAGCCAGTTATACAGTTTCCTGCAGCATGACTGCATTACAGAGCACAAATTTTTAAAACAGTTTCCAAATGCACTGCATTATCAATTATTGCTGTACAAGAAACTCTGGTACAAGTGACTGAGCGGATGGTTTCAGGTGTATGAGCTTTGGAAAGTACTTAAGTCTGCATTTAATGCTACTCAATGTTAGGGCTAGTAGCACTATTCACATTCAAACAGGAAGCTTTGCTGCTAAACTGTATGCAAAATCACCTGTTTTACACCTTCTATGTAAGCGAACAGGAAAAAGTTTGGGGAATTCAATGTTTGGTGGCATGTGTCAATCAAAGGTACAATATCTAAGCTCTAATTGGTTATCGCTCAAATCACTCATGTGAAAGTTCAGCCCAGCTAAACTCTGCACCCGCTCTCTTTGCATTAAGAAAAAATGTAAGAAATTTTTGCCTCTCGCCGACATTTCGCTGGCGATCACTGACTCTGCATGGTCGCTTGTTGTTCATCGCTTCCTGTGTGAATTCAGCTTTACTGATACTCAGAAATTAAATGTAACAAGAGATGCAGTGCTGATTACTTTGATCTCCACCAGTATGACTTATTTAATCAAGCAACAAATAAAAGACAAGCATAAAATTTATCAAGAAAATTGGAACTCTTTCATAGTGTAAACATGAAACTTAATATAGACACTGTACACTGTGAATGAAACACCTTTCCTATGATTAAGATAACCGTCCCATCAAACAGAGGCCCATGTTCAAAATTCTTGTGTGGGACAGTTCTTGTTTTTGAATGCGCAGTGGGAAAACCGTAAACTTAACTGACCTTCACAATATTTTCCTTGGCCTCAGTGACGAGTTTATTCCTCAGCTCCTTGGCCATCTGAGGATAAAGGAACTGCTGGAGGGAACGTTCGATTGCCAGTGTTCTCTGTTTATTCCACTCTTGCACCTGGTGACTGAACTCATCTCTGTAGTAAAACTGCTTTATCTCGTCAAAGTAGGTCTGATCACCCCCATAACTGCAAAAGAGGAATCAGGAAAAAAAGAAGACAGGTCATATTTACCAGATTAGAGAACTGCATTAAAAATATTTTTAAATAATCTGCTAAATCAAGCAAGTCTTTAAAATTGTGAAGTGTACAGGATTTAAGCACAGAACAGATGGGTGGTCTTACCCTTTAACTCCAACCAAGTCAATGCTGATGTCTATAGAGAGCAGTCCCTCATCTTCTGCCAAGCACATCTTCAGGAACTGATCTCCACTTAGCTCTTTTACAGGCTTGTTCTTCAAGTACTTAAAAGAATAGGCATAGTGTGCCTCATCTACATCCTGGAAGACACAATGTTTACAAGGTATCCATCAATTTCGGAGACCCAGGATGAACAAATAGTCTAAGCTAAGGTTTGGAGAGAGCTGGGTTATCGAGGTTAGCACACAGTATATGGCTGCTAGTTAATATTGCCTGCTCATACAAGTGGATTATTTATGTCACAAAGAACTGGGAAATTTAAATATTTGCAATGGAGCTCCTTATGTAGAGTGTTATTTAATATCAATTAAAAAAAAAGTGCAAGTCTATATGTGCGCATGGGTATACACTGATTGAGCGAAGCAGCTGATTCTGCTGCCAGCATTCAAGCTCCAGCTTGTACAGAGCACACATGTTTTATAATGAAAAAAATAATTCCAAGCAGTGAAAAAAACAAACAAACAAACAAAAAAAAAAAAACCAAAAAAAAAAAAAACTAAACAAAAAACCCCACAATGCTTATATGTATTTGTTCTGCTTGAACAGTAAGAGGCTCATTGACCTGATGGTGTCTCTGTCCTTACCTTCTTGCCCTTCTTTGTGGGCTTGATGTTGATTTTGGCCCTTTCCTGGAAAGTCTGTCGCAGCACATGTCTGACCAGAGGTTCACGTGCAATCTGCATGGCCACCATGTAGCGTGTGCCATCAAGAACAGTTTCCGGTGTACTAAACTGACTGTTTAAAATCAGAATAAATAATCATTATTGCAGGTCCATAGCAAGCAACCTTACACCACTGTAATAATAAAAAAAGCAGTGTTCTTTTGTTTTCCTAAGTCGAGGTGACTGCTACACATAAGGGTTACCTGCATACATAGTCCTTGGCCAGCTCTAGTGGCTCTGCAGGGAACTGCTCAGTCTCGTGTCGCTGATAACTGTCACGCAAGTTTTCACCAAACTGTTCAGGAGTGAGACCAAATTTCTTGGCCAGTCCATCTGTAAAGCAGTAAAATGTGCTTAGTATGCACTTGACTCTAAAGCCATCCTAAGCGCATTTCTACTAAACTACCCATAACATTGCTAAATTTTCAGAGCTGGATCCTAAAATCATCTCTCAAATAAATAACAACAACTCTTTCATTTATAATAATAACACACCAAGTCCTGCAGCCTGGCAGATGCTGTACATGTCTCTACGGGAGGCTTGTTTCAGATCTGGACCCTTCTGCTCCTCCTCCTCTTCCTCCTCCTCTTTCTCCTCAACTTCTTCACCTAGTAAAGCCAAAGCACAGGGTCACACTTACATCGAGTCATTTAATTAACTTAGCAAACCATAGTCAATTATAACACAACTGTACCATCCTCGGACACTTCCTTAATCTTTTTCAGTTTTTTCTTGGTAACCCTGGCTGCATTCTGCATCCTGGGAATGTCTCGTCCATAATATAGCAAGAAGTGGTTGTACACATCACTAAGCTCTTCTATAGACTGGACATCTTTTAATCTGCCATTAAAACAAAAAGTGTTGTTTACTATTAAAGCATTATAACATCAAATATATATAATTAAAAAAAATTTATATTTAAAAAATATATTTAGGTATGTAGTCCATATGTAGCCGATCAGCTTACCTTTCCATGTCAGCTGTGTCCAGTGGACGAATAGCATCGGCCAGTGGCTTATCAGGGTCAGCAGAGATCTGTTCAAACTGATATGATTGCATTCTCTGGAAAAGTCGGGTTAGGTTCTGCTTTCGTGTCCTCAGTTGGGTCCACTGAGAAAAAGCACACAGAAATCAAATGATATTTATCTGTACACCACAAACAGTCAAACAACATACAGGTTATAAGATACATCAAGGTGATTTTACCTTCTCGTCCCACTGCCACACCTTCCACAGATCATTAATGTTGAGCTCTGGTTCTACATATTCCTTTCTGTAGAAAGCAATAAAGGGAACCTGCAAGATGAAAAAGAGAGGAACAGGCTGGTTCTAGAGACTGCTTTTATTTGTCCCATTACAGTTACATCTTGGATCAATACTTGGGTAATAGGTATGAATCTAAAATAAACAGTCATTTTTTCCTCTCGCAGAAACACATAATGCCTTCCAGTCTATTGGCAAGGATGCTTAATTACAGTTTTAGTTTTAAGTGAAATGTACCTCAAAGTGCTGGTTCCTCATGAAATTGAGGGCCTCCTTGATCTTAGCAATGGTACTGGGGCCTCTCCTGCTAAAGTTAGTGGTGGTTCCACGATCCAGGTAGTCTGTGCTCTCCTAGAATGTAGACCAATAGGTATCGTTAATGCTGAGGGTCATGGAATGCTGAGGGTCATGGAACACTGAAATTTCACAATACCTGCATGGATATAGTGGGGGTAGAGAAAGCATTTCTGTAGATCCATTCAGCCTCTTCCTCAAGTTCATCATCCTCAGCAGGCTTTACAGGTATAGTGCGCAACTGGAGAACATAAATCACACGAAAATCATTCAGGCACATGATACAGTGCAAAATCAAAAATGTGCCAAACAGTGATTTGTTTTCAACTCTGAGCTGCATGTCTGAATCAAATATCTAACAAACATGAAAAGTAGTACACTGCAGTAGTAAATTTGCTGATGCAACACGCACGGTAACGTGACCGTTTAAACTTACCTGGAACCGCTCAGGCATATCTGTGGTACGGATTTCGTTGTCTTGGTCAGTCATGTGACTGCTCTCCAGCTCACTGGGCTCATAAATCTCAAAGATGCTTCGGCGGCCCACTCTTCTTTTGGTCTGTTTCTTTGGTCGATCCCAAGCTTCATCATCCTGGTCTTCCTCTTCCTCCTCAGCATGGTCGTATGCCTCAGGATCGAATTCAGCAAAGTCAAAATCACCACCAAAGATTTCTTGAGCCTCTTGTAAAGCACTACAACGCAAAATAAAAAGGAATTTGCAATGAACAGTTTCATATCCAAAACAGAACATTTATATAAAACACATCTCACTGAGGGACAGGATATAATCACTTACGCGTCAGTATAGCCAGTAAACTTCTTTCCTTTCTTTTTCGTAATGGGCTGTCCATCATCATCGACAATGAAATCATCAATGTCTGTAGAGACCCATACAACATACACAACATAATTAAAATACACAAATATAACAGCATAAAGATCATAAACGTACTCACACGACTTGACACTTTACCTGATTCCTCTTCATCATCTTCCTCTTCATCATCGCCTGGCCGGAGTGTTTCTCCACCTTCTCCGACTTCTTCCCCATCTCCATCCCCATCCCTGGTAAAGATCTCATCTGCAATCTGGTCTTTTTCATCATCTTCGCCATCATCTTCCATCGTTCTCACCCGAGAGTACTTCTTTTTCTATGAATTCAGGGTCACGTTTTTGACGTAAAAAGGATTATTAACAGAGTGTGTCAGGGCAGTTCATTAGGGTGGTCTTAAAGTGTATGCTTATTCATAGTATATATAATGAATGTTGTATTGAACAAGGTCACGGTCTATTCCTGAATGAAAGGGGGTTGCTTGAGTGTAGCAGAATAGAAGCAGAGTGCTTGTGAATCAAAATTTGCTACAGTCCTATGGGATAGTGTTTAATTACTTAAGAACTCTTTTTGTTACTTGACACACAATCGACCCACATTTGTTGCTTGGAGGGTGTTAATATTGGACCGATTGCAACACTGTCCTGTTTATCATGCCATGAGTATCATTTTTTACAACTTTAGTCTCAGCACTATTGAATTATTAAACATTTTATAATTCTACTCAGGGTGGCACCACGTTTTGATTGACATGTCTCATTTACTTTACTTTAAGTTTAACTTGGCCTTTTTTTTTTTTTTTTTTTAATAAATACAAGATATATTTTGTTTACATTCAGGATACAGATATAGATGAATTATATGATGCATTGAACTGCTATCATCATACCTAAAGGGAAAAAATGTGTTCCAAGTGCTTCTCACAATCCTATGAAGTTTATGTACAAGGTATGAACATGGTAAATCACCTACATCCAGCAGCAGTACTATAGAGAAACTCAGTTTTTTGTAAACTTACCCTTTTCATTTTGACCCCCAAGTTCTCTTCAATAAGGTCCAGATCATCATCATCCAAAAGGTCGTCATAATCTGGAAGATCAAAGACAAAGTTTACATCATTAAGCTCATTAAAACACACACACACACACACACACACACACACACACACACACACACACACACACAGAGAGAGTATTAAAAGCCTTCTAGAATTCTAAACTACAAGTCTTTTTCCTACATTTACGCTGGCCCATGCTGCTGATGGTGAAAAATCAAAATTCTCTATAATAATATGCAAATGAGTTATGGGACAAATTAAAGTCCAATGTAAAAGCTAGCTTGTAAACTTTTCTGAAAAGCAACAGAAATAACAGTACTTACCACGCTTTCGGCGCCGATGTCGAACCTCCTCTCCAGAATCACTGTCCCCTCCACCACTTCTTGCCTCCTCCTCCTCTTCCTCCTCCTCCTCCACATCATCATCATCAATAAGTCCTCTCAGGTTCCCATGTTCATCTTGATCTTCTGTGTTCTCTTCCTCTTCTAATAAAAAAACCCAATCACACATAGATCCAAACGGGTTTTGAACTGATACGCTTTGATAAAGATTCATTGAATGACTAAGTAGTGTTTGTTTATCATCCTAATTAGCACCGAAAGTCAGTCTACATATCTCTGGTTTTAAGAGCCAAAGATGTCGACTTGAATACAATTTTAGAAAAGTTTTTTTTAAATATTTTATTTTAATTGAGTCCATAAGAGAACTATTATTAAAAAAATACAGTCAGATGGTTTTATTAAACCAAATAAATTCTGAATCTGCCAGAATCTGTACCACCAGTATAAAATCTGCAATTGGTGACGACTAAGAAAACACAATCACTGCACCTCAACATATTGATGCAGCTGAAACAATCACATGTACAATATAAGTAACACACAAGCTTATACATTTGAGCTAATACTAAAGGTTTTATGTAATAAAATGCTCACTGTATGTAAAGTACAATATTGATATCATCCTCACGCTGTACACTTTGATGGAAACAGGCTGGTATCAGTGGCGCTGGTCAAACGATCTTGCCTAACATATCTGAACTCTTACCCTCATCATCATCTTCCATAAATCTCTGAGTTTTCTTGGGCTTCAGATCTTTCTCCTCAAACTCCTCCTCAGACTCCTCCGCCTCGCTTTCGATGAAGTCTGACATGTCTGCAAGCGCTAGTGAAAGATATCGCACAAGGACATTTTTACGTCAGTTTGGGCTTTACAACAGTGTTTCCTAAACAGCTAAAATAAACTTATGTAATTCTGAGTCAGCAAGAGAGGTGCTGTGATTAATCACTGAGCATGAAACCACTATCAGTTGACATACAAAATCTAATCAAAACACTAAATCAAAATAACACAAAATCAAAAAATAACATGCTATACAATTTTCTAGCCAAACAAAAACAGCCCACACACGTGTGTTAAACAGAGCAACGAATCTAAAGCTGAGAAAATACCTGTAACTGGCAATTAAAACATTTCCAAAAAGTACTTTGGGTGTTTATTCCTATCAATAACATTATTATGAACAAAGACACACAGAAGCAGACAGCACGTGAGATCATCAGATCTGAATCGAATATAATCAAATATAACACAAAGTGAAGGCTTCATTTTTAGCCACAAAAAGCGGCTAGTGTTGGAGTAAAAAAAAAATCTGTTCATCAGATATGACAAAACATTCTCCATTCAGTATCAAAGAGAATAAAAAGTTCATATTGTTTGACGCAGACACTTACACAACCGCACAGAACCGCATTGACATTAACTTGTTTTACAACTAGCTAACACTACACACTGAAAAATCCCAAAAGAACACTTAACATTCATCTGGTTACGGAAAAAATATTTCTCACCCGACTAGTAAAGTAAAGTAAAGATTTCCCAGCGCAGTGCGACAACAGAGAGGAAATGTTAGCATGAGCTAACGAGAAAACAAGGCCTTCGGGGGCACAGCTAAGACAGCTAGCTAGCTAAGCGAAGTTAGAGAAACAAGGACAATGAATACAATTACATATAAACTCAACGGTTCTTAAGATTTAGCGAGTTTTGTGCATAACTCGAGAGCATACTTACATTCACCTGCGGTGTGGGTCGCTTAAAATACCTCGGGAAACAAGCTTAATGCTAAAAGGGAACAGACCGCTTCGAGCAACTAACAACAAAAATGGCCGACAGACTGCTGCGGGATTTTGCTTCCGCTCTGGAATATGTAACATCCGGTCCACTCTGACAACTGCGTCAAACGGGGTGTCAGCGTCTCCTCTGTGTGACGCCATCTCTTCTAATTCTATCGTTCTTACAATATTTTTAGCTCAGGAGAAAATAACTTTTAAAAGTTTTGATGAAGTAAATGCTGCTTTATTATGTTATGAATTGATAGGTTTCAGCGACCTTGACAACCGACGTCATTCAATTAAAAACGGCATAACAGCCAATTAGCATTAACTTTGCAGTGCATTACAGCCAATCAGCATCGCCGCTTTTTTCGCTTCTCCAGACCTCACGGTGGCGCACTATCACAACAGTACGCGTTTTTTCTGTGTTTTTCTTCGAAGCTCGAGTAGCGGTCCGTTCAGTTCATATCAGTGAACCGATTCTTTTGAACATGTCGAGAACTTGTACGGGATTTCTGCCCCCGGAGTTTTGAGATTTCATTTCTTTTGCACATCAGGTACATTTCTTCACTTGTTTTAACAGGCATGTCCGATTATATGAGCCGAACAATTACTTTTCAAAAAGAACGAGTCAGTTGTGCTGGTGAACCGGCACGATTGACTCAGCAGTCACGAGTCGACTCTTTCGAGAACCGTACACCACTACAGTACGTTGCACTGATTCTGTCGTTCAGAACATTTAGACGTTTATAAAAGTTCTAGCAATGGGGAAGCATATTGTTTCCTTGGTTCTTTTATGGATCATGATTTTATTGTCGTGTGTGTGTAGCTTGTCCTTAGGCTCGGAAATCAGTTTCGTCACGTGCGGCTCGGTTGTGAAACTGCTGAACGTTAAACACGACGTCAGACTCCATTCTCATGATGTGCGCTACGGTTCCGGTGAGTGAAGAGAGACACAGACTGTATTTAATAATACCACTGAAATGGGACACAGCTTAACAGCCGGCACTCTGTTTTAATTCGGTGTTGAAGGTTTTGTTCGGGTCCTCACTTTTAATTGGTCAGAATGACAGTAACCATGAAGTAGTTCTGGCTGCAAGGCAAAGTCACTTTGATATCAATGCGCCAGTGGGATTTCTATCCATCTGATTCATACTTCCCATGATTCCTTGCACAGTCTGTGGGTAAGATTCCCAGGTACTCTGATTGATTTGATATCTGAAAGATAATGAACCTTTATTCCCCAATGGTAAGGGGGATGTCGCTGAATAGTCCCTGAGATGGAACATCGATTTATTTAAGTGACAGGCACTGAGCCTGGGGTGTATAATTGTGTTGGTATATACTACACAGGCACCGAAGCAAAGAAAAGCACACTAAAACAAGAGTCAGCACACACAACCATTCACACTCACACCTAGGGGAAATCGAGAGTATCCAGTTAGCCTAGTGTGCATGTCTTTGGAATGTGGGAGGAACTAGATCACCCGGAGGAAACCTCTTCAAGCACAGGGAGAACATGCAAACTCCACACAAAAAACTTTGCCGAGCCTGGGACTTGAACCCTGGTCCTTCTTTCTGAGGGGTGGACGTGCTAACCCCTACGTCACCATGCTGCACAGAGTGAACGATGAACGTCCCAACAACTGGATTCTGATATTCTTTTTTTTAAAGAATGGCTGAGCATCTTTATAAAACAGAAAAATGTGGTTTTCTTTGAACTTTTCCTATGTTCGGGTTGTCTTGTGCTTTGGTGTGTGTGTCAGGTAGCGGCCAGCAGTCAGTGACTGGAGTGACCGCAGTGGAAGACAGCAACAGTTACTGGAGCGTTCGCGGCACCAGTGGGGCGGGGTGTCATCGAGGGACTCCAGTCAGATGTGGCCAGAACATCAGGCTCACACATGTGAACACGGGCCGCAATCTGCACAGCCACTACTTCACGTCTCCTCTGTCATCCAACCAGGTCTAAAAGCATGCAGATATTTCACTGCTTTCCAAATGTTAACCAGTTCATAAAGAGAAAATGTATCCATTGACCAGAAATAACATACACAATGTGGCGATGTATAAAATTGATACTGATTAATTTTCTATAAGAGGCAAATTGGGTCATTCTTTTAAACTGGCACCATAAAGTGTGACATTCACAGTCCCCAAGTTTCAGTGAAGTCCTGCTTATTTCCGTCTATATCAGGGATGTCCAATCTTATCTGTAAAGGGCCGGTGTGGGTGCAGGTTTTTATTTTAACCAAGCAGTAGCCACACCTTCCACCTGTTTCAATCACTGATCTCAAAAAAGGGTACATTACACATCAGTGCTTCAATTCTAAAGTCGAGTGGAAGCCATCTTGGTGAGACCACCTTGTTTTAAGATTTCAATATGGAGCTGTTGAAAGCCCAGAACAGCTCCAAAACCATGAAAATTTTACTGCTGATGGTCCGGATACCTTAAATTCATAAAATTTACCAATAATTTCACTGATATTTATAAAATAATTGAAAAAAATAAGAAAAATTTAAAAAGCTGTGCATAGATGAAATTTGGTAATAAGTAAATAAAAGCTTTTAAAATGAAATATGCATCTTGGATGTAATTGTGTCCATTTCCCCATCTTTTCATGGTATTTGAGTACATAGAAATAGACCTAAGGAAAACGGGCATGTTCACATTCCGCTGTGTGGCGCTGTATGCAAATTCGGCCGCCATATTGGCTCGGAGCACCGAAGCCTTGGCAATAAGTAAACGAAGAGGAAGCATCACTGTGTTTTGTTAGAAAAAGTTGTAATTAATAATTCACATAAAGCGAGGAAATGTTGACAGCGTTTTCCCATGTTATTTTGAGAACAAAGAACACAATAACATAAAAATAACAAAATGAACATAATTAATTGAAACAGTATAGTGATAAAATAACATCTATAAGGTAAAAATTTGGAGGAGGTAAATGTTACACTGAACATTTATCAACAGCTGTAAGTGTACATACATTCAGTAATCAGTGACCTCTGAACAGAATTTTTTTTGGTTAATTTATGGCGCACTGATAGACTTTGATGTTGCTGTGAATATACCTTAGCAATGTGTTGCTGCCTAAGGTTATAGAACACAGTTATCACCAGTTCAGTGAGTGCAAAAAAAAAGATTGTCAATCCATCTTGGGTACTGACACTGTGCTGTCCCAAAGCGAAGGGATCGCATGCACCATACTGTGCCTTCAACATGTACATGATCTGTGTTTTTAATAAATAGCACGAACAGAACGCACATTTCACGAGCTGCCGTATGGCTCTTTCAGTGCCCAGACCTATAGTGACTGTGCACGAAGAAGGGATGAGGAGACGACCCCTATTTCGGAGCACCAACAGATGGTACATGCTCTCACTTCGCTTTGGGATTTCTGATATATTATTATTAATCCAAACACACATCGGTTATAAACATGGACCAGAAATCACAGCCAGGCATACCCGCTGATAAATACAGCTCCAGTTCTCCGATTCCCAACTTATATTAGTTGATAAATGATCTATTTCAAATTATCAATCACCTAAAATTTTGGCAAAGTGTGAAATATTACCTGTGAAATGTTATTCCACGTTCTCTCGTTGTTTCGTTTCAGTCATTGTTTTGTTTTTCTCATTGTTTTGTTTCACTTGTTGCACCCACACGCAGTGCATTTTGCTGCTACTACTCTGAGGCAATATGATGCCCAAATTGGTGTACCAAAATCTGACTGTCCTGTCTCCTTAATGTACGTTTATTTTTGAGTATAACTTTCAACAGTAAAGTGGTCTCACCAAGATGGCTGCCACCCGACTTCAAAATTGAAACACGGATGCGCGACCTAGCCCTTTCTTTTTTTAGATCAGTTATTGAAACAGGAGGAAAGTGTGGCTACTGCTTGTTTGAAGTGAAAACCTGCACCCACACTGGCCCTTTATTGAATGTGAATTCATGAACCATTGTTACAAAGACAGCGAGAGAACTAATTCATGCACATAACTGCACTTTTATTAGTAAAAAAAAAAGGGAAAAATCCGTATGTAACACCAAATTTTTATTCGAATTCATTCACGTATGGACACAAACTTCATCCCATTTGTTTTTGGTGAATAAATCAAAAACTGCTTGACTACGTGTGAAATACACTTCAGAAGGAACTCAATCGTACAGTGAACGTGAAATCTCACCCCTCAAAGGAAAAATGGGGCGGTTATGTATGTAACTGGCGTGTGCACCACTGGTTACACACGGAACCATAAATTGAAAAGAAAAACAGGAATTTCTACTTTGGATATAAATTTTAATGCACGATCTTTATTGCAAGCCCTATGATTCGCACTTTGAGCTGATACTTCGGTGATAGTATGACATGAAACGTAAGTAACTAAAAAATGTCCCAATTTTCATCCACATATTGCAACCAATTTTGCAGGAAAATTTCTTTTTTTTTTTGCTGAATGTATCCAAATTGTTTTGTCTGACATATGCTGCCTGTTTTCATGTGGTATGTTTTGGTCAGGGATTGCTCTTTTAATTCTTTATAGTTTTTGGAAAACAGGTCAAAATATGAATAAGTAAATTTGACCCAGTTTCAGAGAATAAAGCTGTTTATAGGAAGTTTGCTAAACCATTCCATGAACTTGTTTCTTTGATCATTTAGGAAGTCAGTGCCTTTGGAGAGGATGGTGAAGGCGACCATTTGGACGAGTGGACTGTGCTATGTGGGGGTTCTGTATGGCAACGAGACGAGTCGGTGCGTTTCCAGCACACAGCCACAGAAGCGTTGCTGTCAGTGACAGGCGAGCAGTACGGCAGACCCATCCATGGCCAGAGAGAAGTGCACGCCATGACCAGCAGTAGCCAGCACAGCTACTGGAAAGCCATGGAGGGCGTTTTCATGAAACCCAGTGAAACAGGACCCAGAGACTTCAGCAGTACAACCCACACTGAATTCTGACTGCATTCATTCCAGCATAATCTGACAGCACTGTGCGTTCTTCATTTTTTTTAACCGGTTTTGTTGCAAAAATCTCATGCAGAAGGATCTTAAAATGGGAGGGGTCCCATTACTTTAACTGCACAGTGATAAGAGCACAGAGACCTCATACAAAAATGTTTTTCTCCATGAATATGATCTAATTCATTCTTATTTACTATCTTTAAATACGTTAAGGAATTAATTTTAGCGCCGTGTGCAGCACTTGAACATATTACCCATCACTTGAGTGAAAAAGTTTGCACATCCCTTAGGACAAAAATAATATAGTAAATATGTGAAGGCCTATTTATCATTTTGGCTCATCTGACTTTTTTTTTGATCAACAGTTTGATGAGAAGCCACTTAACCACACTGCATTAAATAAGAAAACAACTGACAGGTGATGGATTAAGTGAGATTCGTCAGTGCATTTTACATAAAAGCCATTTTATTTAAGCAGCAGTAGTAGTAGATAATACAATGATTGCTGTGGTGTCATTCTTCTGTATCACAAACAGAAAGAGAAATATTAAAAAGTAAACCCCCCCCCCCCCCCCCCAAACAATTCTAGAAACACCAGAAAAATAAAAATCTCTGCTGAGATGTGTCTATGAAGTGACAGTGCTAGAAATATAGTTAGCTTTTGCTTTAATTCTTTAATCGGTTCTTAGTATTGGTTAAACCGCACAAATCACACAGATTTACTGCAAACAAGAAAGTGCCCTAACACTGCTAGAATTGTTTGCTAACATTGTTACTACATTTTTTTTCCTAAGCAAACACACTAAAGGTACCACAGTGGTTGTTAGAGTACTGTAGTCCAAATTGAAATCAGTATGGGTCCATGTAATTTTTAAACTAATTTTTTGGTACTTATGGCCACTTGACCAAAGAAAGACAGAAATGTTACAATCTCCATTGTTAATTGGCTTCCTGTTCCAAGCTGTTACTCCAACATGAAGCCATTGACATATTTATATATATATATATATATATATATATATTAATATATTAGTGTATATACAGTCAGCTTCAATATTCTTCTTCAGTGCTGTTCAGATCAAAGAATAAACATGCATCTGTTACATTATACTCCTAAGAACGTCTAAGGCTGCCAGTCATGTTGCTTGGAAAATATTTTAATCCTTATTTTTCTTGCTTAAATCAAATTTATTTTTTTTATTTATTTAAATTTACATCTAAGATTACAGTCATGTTTCTTAAGTGAAATTATGCTAATTAACGAGAAAAAAAAAATGGAAGAAAAAATATTTTTGTAACCTTGTTTAAAGCCAAGGGTGCCAATAATTCTGGAGCTGACTGTATTTGGAAGGTGGTGCTACATTTTTAATATGGATTGCTATATTTATACATGGTGCATTTAGAACATGCTGATTTTTAAGGTATAGTTTTGAAATAAAGTAAATTAAATGGTCTTTGTTTTTGGATTTGTGGGAAATGTTACTTGACTTGAATTTATAATCACATGCCTGAAGGAAGACACTAATCACTCAGCGCTTGTAGCAGAAATGCGACTTCCTACTTGAAGTAGAATAGAGGATGACCTGTATTTATCTAAAAATATCTGAGCGCATAGACTTTCAAACAAAAGCAGCAGTAAATGACCAAATCAGGAGAGCTCTTTCAGTTTATGCACAGTGATAAAATAATAAAAAAATAATAATCAAGACCATTTTATTGATTCTTGGCATGACCCTCTTCTCTGATCTCTCTCCAGTTTCAGTTTCCATTTCTTTCCTTTCTGTTTGTTTTCTCTTTACTGCCCCATCTTGTTGTCCTTTTCCTTTTCATGTCTCACAGCAGTGCCCACTTCATCTATTGCACTCTTAATCCTGAAAAAAGAAGTTGGGTGGGGGGACAAGGTAAGGTACTTTAGATATATACAGTATTAAAACTGATGAAAAGGGATGTCCACCTCATAGAAAGAAGGTCCTGGGTTCAAGTCCCGGGCTTGGCCATTCTATGTGGAGTTTGCATGTTCTCCCCATTCTTGTGTGGGTTTCATCCGGGTTCGTCGGTTTCCTCCCACAGTCCAAAGACATGCACATTATCCTAATTGGCTGTTCCAAATTGCTCTAGGTTTGAGTGTGATTGTGAATGGTTGTGTGTGTGTTAACTGTTCAGGGTGTACCCCACCTTCGCTCAGTACTGGCTGAGAGCTCCAACCTTCCTGCGATTAAGCGGGTCAGTGAGTCATTAAGAGTGAAATGTTATGCACTTTATTATACAGTCATACCCTTTACCTACTTTCCTTTATGTAGGAATATTATTACTTACTGTTGACTAACTGCTGCTATAGTTTGTTTGCTCTTATGCACCATCATCCTTTGTATAGGCTATAAGTACAAGAAATAACCTCTATATTAGAGGAGAAAATGACTTAACACTAGTGAAATTATTTTCCATGTAGTAAGAGAATTTTCTTGGCCCCCCAAAAAAATAAAAATAAAATCTTAAAATAAGTTGGTATTTACCAACAAGATTTGGTATCTTGTAATCTTTTAATAGAAGATACTTTATCATCTCAACTATATTCAAGAACATTTAACTTGCTATGATGACTCTGGTTGAGGGGTGGCATACACCATAAACAGTCCATCCATAAGACGCAGGGTAACAGAGAGCAGACAACCATTCACACTCATTCACCTCTATAGGTAACAGTAATCAGTTTGCCTAATTATTGGACCATGTCATTGGATTGTCGGAGGAAACTGGAGTACCCCAAGAAACCCATGCAAACGTACAAAGGACAATGCAAACTCCACACACAAAGGCTCTTTGTCAAAATGCAGGTTCGAACCTGGAATCTGTTGGCTGGAAACGCTAACCACAGCACCACCCATGACTATTGAATTGACATGAAAATGAGCTTTGATGAATCAGTGACAAATCTCAACAATCATCTTGCTTTCTCACACCAACCCTACGGCATGTGTAGATATTCGGGCAGCGAAACAGTTGTTTTCTCAGCCTGATGATTTCTCACACTGTCACCTGGTAAAATCTTCCAAATTTACATAACATACAAGTTATGTATAACTTAATAATATTACATTATTATATATGATAATAATATAGACAGTGCACAGCTTATGCAACAGAAGCATCCACAAGTGTATGAGTTGTGTAGTGCTGAGTATATATTGGCCCTTCTCAGTAAGTTACAGAATGCTTCATTCATTTGGCAGCATATGATGATATTTAGTCGTGTGACTTAAACACTGACAGACAGTACGATAAATAATATGTAATCAGTGTGGGTTCTTTGGTGGTTGTTAAATGGCGTTGAGGGGTACACAAGCAAATGTAGTGCATTTATGTGTCAAATCAAAACCTTAATCTTGGGCATAATAACCATTTCTACTATCTCAATCCAAGTCTAATTAATTCGGCTACAAATAAATCAGTTATAATTGATATGCTTTTAAGATTTTCTTTTGACTTGCTTTTATATCTTCTAAACTGGACAATACATGTAAAGAAATGGTAGATATTACTTAATATATAGTGTATATATACTATACACACACACACACACACAGCTGAAGGACATTACCGTTCCACTGTAACTTTCTCCTCAAGCAGGTTAGCGAAGAGGTACAGATGATCCATCGCGGACCGATACTAACAATTCAACAAACACAGAGTGGATATAAGCACAAGAATGTAGTGGCATTATGTACGTCTACACTGCCATCATGAATCAGAGATTTCTACCTTTTCTTCATGCCAGTTAAAGACTTTTTCTTTATAGTACTCAGATACTTCCTTATATTCCCTGGTGGCGTAAGCCTGGCTCCTTCCATGCAAAATCTTCTGAGTGAATTCATTGGAGTCTGCGCACTTCGTCACTATTTGGTGCATGGATTTTATCACCAGGTTTCTTCCCTGAGGAAAAAAATATCCCAAAAAGAATATTAGAATTTTTTTCCTTGACACAAACATTAAGGACCAGAATTGCCATAAACTGTCTTTTACTCTGTGATGATGAAGTTTATTATTATCAGTATGATTATTATCAGTATAGTAGTAACTTTCAAATGGACTTGTATTGTAGACGCTCCACATAAAGAGATTAAAAATGGTAATCACTGATATAGTAACTTTTTCTATGAAAAGTTTTTTTTTATATTTTTAGCGAGGAGTCTTCAGTGTCAGCATTAAAGGTCCAGTCTTACATAAAATATTTAGTCATGTTTTTGTTGCTAATAATTCATGGTGACTTAATAAATCAAATCTTTCAGTTCCAACATTTATCACGGCTGTGTGTACTGTGATATTTGAGTTCAAGTCGATTCCACCCCGTTTGAGGAGACGACTCACATGTTCCAGAAGCGTCTTTTACATTAAAAAGAAATCTTAAGGTTAGTTAATATTTCATGGATGATTCAATTACTTTAACAGATTGTAATGAGCGGTACCATGCATTTATACATGCATCTAATAATAATAAAAAGTTTCATATATATAATATATACATTGTACTGCACCCTTTATGTAGCTACTAATTTTTATAGATGCTTGAGTAGATTTAAATATGCTATATATTTATACACAGCATAGCTACGTGATATATTTACATATGTTGGTTTGTGTATAATTAAGTTACACAATATGGGGTTGAAATCTGATCACAGATGATGCTCACCATGCAGTGTTTCGGACTTGCTCTTCCCTGTCGTCTTCATCCTCTTCACTGAATCATGACCCCAAACCTTCCCCCATGGGTTCATATGCGAATAAAACATTCCCTAAATCATGTTTATCAATGTCAGGTTCACTGACATCGCTCCAATGGTCGTTAAATTGACTAGAAACTGACAAGGACTCTGAGGCTGCATGCTTGCACGCTGTTAACAAACCTGTGAGACTGCATACTTTCTTGTTCTAATGATTTCAACATGCCTAGCAGGTGAGATTTAACATATTTAAGCATATTTATATCCTATGTAAGACTGGACCTTTAAAAGTTTTCCTTCGAGTTTTCTGGCAAGAACCTTTTCAAGACAGAAAGTTTCACTGAGTGAACAAGCAGTGTTTTATCAATTTTAAAAGAGAGTGGAACCCCCTCCCGGAAAAAATGGGGTGTCACGGTTGTGTATTGGTTAGCACGTCGGTCATACACCACAAAGGTCCTGCATGCTCTCCCCATTGTATGAGTTTCCTCCAAGTACCCTGGTTTCCTCCCACATTCCAAAGACATGTACATTAGGCTGTCTGTTCCAACCTGCCTGTAGGTGTGTGAGTGGTTGTGTGTTGGCCCTGCGATAGCAAGCTGTTCAAGGTGTACCCCGCCTTTGCCCAGAGTCATATGACTCTGATAGGCTCCAGCCTTGCATCAACCCTAGTAGGATTAAGCAGTTCAGCAAATGAATAAAGGAATATAAAAAAAAAGAAAAACTGCACAGTCACTGTTTAATTCTGTCGCTTCAGTACAAGAAAGTTTGGGGACAGAATGTCAACCAAGGGCATTTCTGTCTGAACGTTTACACACTGGGCGTGCCGGTTTCCACCTACAGTCTGTCATGCACATTAGGCCAAATGGCTACCCTAAACTGCCCATGAATATCAGTATGAATGGCTGTTTGTGTCTATGTTAGCTCTACGATAGACTGGAGATATGTTCAGGGTGTATCCCACCTCTCGCCCAAAGTCAGTGCACTAAAGTCATTTTAACTAATTGGCGCCGGCTTTCCCATGACCCTGACGGATACGTGGTATAGATAATGTATGTACATATGCATGGACAAGAGAGAGACTCACTGGTGATCGACTGTTTTTATAGCTACTGTAAGTGATAACAGGAACTAAAATGTTCTACATTTACATAACTGTACGTATATTAGATGTATGCTAAATACATTTTAGCATTGGCAAACCTGCCTGTAATAATAGGAATAATAAACTTCAGCTATGAATTTATAACTTAAAACAATAATCTCTGGAGTGGTAAAAGTGAGTAATCATTTAATGAAAGCATTGATTCATTAGAGTTATTGGGGGCTGTGAAGTAGTCAGTTGATTGCAATGTTAATTTAAATCAACTTAAGTTTGTAAATCAGTCAAATTATCATTGTTATCTAGCTAGCTAAATACACTACTATTGTAGGAAAATAAGATCATGTTTATGCAAGATAGCTAGCTAATTACTGGACAGTTCCGTTACCGAACAAGTATAGCATAGTCACATGATCTGTTACTGTGCTGAAGGATGGATTTGCATAATTTAAGTAATCAATCAAACTGTTGATTACCTCGAGGAGATCAAAGTACTCTTTCTCAAGTCTTTCTTTCTCCTCAGGTGTCTTAGCAGTCTGAATCCTCCTCTGTAAAATCACAGCTGTGACATCTTTGTTCGCCACAATGTCTTGAGCCCCCACAGACATATCTGAGAAAGGAGGATAAGTGGGTTTTATAGATGCCACTCTGTTTTTGCATATTTCCACACATTACTAGAGTTCAACACAACTGGAATTCTGACTGTCTATGTTTCACCTTCCACCAGAATGCTCTTGGACATGTTTTGTTGACACAGAGCTGATACGGTAGTCACATGGCCATGCCGTGAGGCAATAGCGTTACTTTTAGTGTGCAGAGTGTAATAGAATACAAGCTGGTTTCAATATTATTGCCAGAACATTTCATGCTTCTGGTCTTACCCTTGAGCTTCAACTTGCCCATTGCAAGACACTTTGTGTTTCTGCAACAATTAGTGTTGATCAGGATGCATGTTTTGTGTCATTACTTATTAAAAAGACTCCCCTCTAGGTGGTAACCTCATGGCAGCGGAAATCAGGTTTTCCTCTAACTCTCAGGATGCAACTTAATTTCTTTATGTTCTTAGAATATATAAATACTCAGAAATAACAAGTGAATTATTCATGCTTAGAAAAGTCAGCATGCCCAAAGAGGAAAAACATTACACTGTCCAAGTACTGTACAAGTACAATTTAGACCTACCTTTAACTGTATTCAGAAAACCCCCAGGAGACTTCACACCTGAAAGCAGAAAATCAGGAGAAACATAAAAATCCTTATTGTTATTCTACACTGCACTCAGTTCTTCCAGTGAAATAAAACTGAAACAGAAGTTAAAGCTGGGGTTGGTAACTTTTTAGCTGCATACACAAAGTGATATTGGTTAAAATGCACCCCCCCCCCCCCCGACTTACAGCATTCAATAACTTATGAGATCTGAAAAAGGTCTGAAAAAAATCTGTCACCTGTAGCCACTGTAATCCTGCTAAAACACAAACCAATCAGTCCAATTGGTCCGATGGAAAATATCCAATCAAACGCTCCCATGTCCCATTGGTGGTGCACAAACCTGCAATCAATGCGCTTCCCGCAGACGTCGCTGTTTCTGACGCTGCCAGAGAAATTGTATTGCAAGTTTACTGGAGAATAGAAAAGAAAAAAAAAACAACAACAAAAACCCAAAATCATCACTGCCATGGTTACTTGTTACCAGTCGTCATGCAAAACAGGTGAAAAAGAGAAAATTGTATTTTCTGTTGTTATTTTAGTGGGGTTTTATAAGTGGTTTTATAAGTATTACAATGGTTTGTCCCCGATTTTCGAAGGCAACTGACTTTTAGGCTCTATCATAAATTTCCCATGCTTCCCATGCATATCAAATGGTGCACTATTTGGGACATAACCAAATAAACAAAAAAAAGAAAGGCGTTGCTAGATTTCTGATTCATCTTTATTTGTTTTTATGTAAATTAAAAGATTAAACTCTGCTAGATATTGGCTCATTTAAATAAAATACAGAGTTATGCTCACTTTTAATTGTATTCACATATCAAGCGCATTCTGTTTACAGGTGCTGTGTACTAGAGAGAGAGAGAGAGAGAGAGAGAGAGAGAGAGAGAGAGAGAGAGAGAGAGAGAGAGAGTATATAAGGAAGCTGCATGGCTTTTGCCTGGAAACCAGTCTGAGTCCCATGTTATATTTATGTTTATGATTGTTGTGCTATAACCTCATGTAAACAAATAGGAAAGTCATCTTTTTCCCCTTTGGGAAGTTGAAATAGTGATCTTTGCTCAGGTGTGCACTAAACCATATGTTGTCATTCCATTCACAATATTAGTACTTTCCTTAGCTTCGAATGAGACATAGTTTATATAGGTGAATTAAGAGGCGGTCCTCTCTACACTGGGTTACATTAGATTATATGTCTGAGCTGGCATTGTACTCATGCATGTGGGGGAGGCGTACCTTTGGAAGGGTGTCCAAGGATAGAGGAGGGGTTAGCCATTTTAATCAATATAACAGTTTGTGTATACAGCTAAAACATTACCAACTGCAGCTTTAAGGCAGAAAATAACTGCAAATGATCAACACCACATTCTAATTATGAGGTAATAGTAAGCTTATACTTATGGCTTTTTCTTATTTCAGCATGTAGTAAATGTTGTGTATTTAACACTATTAATTACTTCTATAGAAAATATTCTGCTATTGATAAAGGCAAACAGTCATCTTAACCTTGCACTTGTTTCAAACTACACCTTAGTTGACCGCAGCATGCACCTACCAGAGCAAGATACCTATGTAAAATTCTTTAGGTCCCACAGAAATCAAACAGTGCATATGCGTGGTGCCCCATGTAATACCACCCATCCACCTAAGGTCAGACCCTCTCTCATATATGGTAAAGGTTATTGACACACATCTTTTGATTTCTCCTTAGAGGGAAACACTCTAGTTAATTATACTACATAAATATTGTCAATGCAAACGTGTTAAGCCAGCATAAGTATGGTTTCCTTCCACAGACCCAAAACACCGACATTAGACTAATTAGCTGTGATGGACAGGCGAGCTGGTCAGGGTGTACCCCGCCTTCGCCCAGAGTTAGCTGAGATAGGTTTCAGCTCCCCATGATCCTTGCAGGATTAAGTGGTTATTCAAATGAATGAATGAATGGCCAATTGCCTTTAAGTGAAGGTTTGTGCATGTACACTACTAAGTAACAACACACGTGTTAAGAACTGTAACCTGTGTTAAGAGGAAATATATTTTGGGTAATGGTATTAATTGGTCTCCGAGCTGCTTTTATAATGCATCCCTGAACAGAAATCAGAACAGAGCTCAGGAAGGGTTTTTATTTGGCAAATTGGCAGCACAGAGGCATGACTGGAGTGAAAATAGAAATACATGATGCTGTCTGGGGAAATGAGTGGGATTTCAGCACAACAGGAGCTGGTTATATGGGGAAAATAATAGATTGCTGATGAAGGAAATTTAAATATACTTCCTCAGTCATTCATTTGCCGAACTGCTTAATTCTATTAGGGTCACTGGGCGAAGGGAGGGGTACACCTTGAACAGCTCGTCAGACCATCGCAGGGCCAACACACGCACGCACACACACACACACGCACACACGCACACGCACACACACACACGCACACACACACACGCACACACACACACGCACACAACCATCCATACTCATGCCTAGGGGCAATTTGGAAGAGGAATTACTGGAATTAAGGGGTGCAGCATGATTGTGCAATGGTTAGCAATGTCACTTCACAGCAAGTAGGTTCTCAGTTTGGTGCGGCTGGTTTACTGAGGCTGGAATACTGGAATGGAACATTCACAGTTGGGTGTGATGGTCAAGTAAAAAGTTTTGGCCACATGTCTGTGGTGGCAGTCGTTGAATTCTTGGCTAATCATCATAAGGTTAGGAGTTTAGTTTCCAACACCACCAGGCTGCCACTGTTTCAACTGAGGTCTTTTGTGACTTATACACTGTGCAATTTTGGACATTCCCAGACAAAAGAGCATCCAGATGTAAGAAATGTGGCCATATCTTTGCCCCAATATGATGGCCTTGCATTGCACTAAGAAAGAGGTTCTAGGACAGATACTATTACAGTATACTGGCATGTGTCTTGTGTATTGGATTGTGTCATGGTTACACCGTACAGTTTACATAAATCAAACTTGATAATGTAGCTACCAAAGTTTTTTAGATTCATATTGCAGTGTGGCTTGCAATAAACCTACACAACTGATTAAATCTTACAATCTGTAGGAACCATTACAATGTTTTCTCAGTTGTTCATTTAATTATAAACATAACTTGCCAGGTATACACATTTCATGAGGTACTGGCCTACTTTTGAACTAGTTGCTGCCTCAAAGCTCCATGGTCCTTAAGTCTATCCTTAGCTCAGGTTACTGTCTGCATAGAGTTTCACAGTTTCTCCCTGCATCTGCGCAGGTTTCCTCCTTCCTCTCGAAACCGTGCCATTATATGGACAACACTGAAATGACCCTTGGTGTTAATAAGCTTGCAAGTACATATATATGTGTGTGTGTGTGATTGTGTGTGTGTGTGTGTGTGTTTGTTTATACTAGGTATCACAGAGACGCATTCAAGTCCCATCCAGGAAGAAATTCCCAGCTCACACCTCATTTTCTTGCAATAGGATCTGGATCCACCACACATCTTATGGAAATAATACTACGTTGGATTTTAAATTCAGTAGTACTTCTTGGGATGGACACAGTAAGGGTTTTTGGTAATTAATTAACTATTTGGTTTGAATGAACCACTGAAGGGTTAATGTGCAGACCTTGCAACCCTGGACAGAACCAACGAGGCGAGATCAGATTGATCTCTGCTGTCTGTCAAAACAATACCAATAATTACAAAATGAAAAATTTAAATAAAAATTTAGATTTTTTTTTTAATATATAGATGATGTCAGATGGAATTTAAATACATTATACTATATAAAATGTACAGGTGTGTTAGTTATCCTTTACAATATAGCTTTAATAGTAGGGAAGTGTTTTGCCGACTTCAGGAAGAAAGATGACTAACAGCTCATATGACCTGTCTCTTCTCTGAAAAAGGTTCTCTAGCAGGATTGGTAGGAAAATAAGTGCTGATTTCACTAAATTTCTAAATTTCTAATTCAATGGTCTTTTTTAACGTCTTTTTTGCTCCCATTTCATGATAGTTTTTAGTGCCAGATACAGTCAGAATTGTTTATATATATATATATATATATATATATATAACTTTTTTTCTTAAAACCCCCTAGTTTTTTGTTGTTTTTTTCTTCTGGGTTTGTATTTTGCTATTTTCATCCTCTATGAGAAATTGTATATGTTCCCTATATGTTGTAAATGTTAAATAAAAAGTACTGAAAAAAAAAGAAAGAAAAAAAAAACCACTCTGAAAAAGCAGACCGACCAATCAGCGCTTAGTATATACACTGTACGAAAACGAAGCTCGGTCGGCGCCATCTTGGGACCTTACAAAATGTAAACAAACCTACATACAAAGTGTAGGTTCCTCAAGGCGACTGGGGAGGGTCGCAATTTTCTGCTGGATTTATTATGGAAATTTGTAAATAAAACAACGGAGCGTATAAAAAAAGAATCATATGACCTGTCGTTTCCGTGTTTGCTATCCACGCACTTTGGATAAACGGTAGAGGAGTCAGAAAACTCTGTTTATCTTTTAATTCAACCGGATTTTAGGAAATAAACAACACCATGTTAGTGAAAAAGAAAGCGGTTCTGCCTGTCAAAACCAAAAAAAAAACTGTCGTCATGAAGACGACATAAAGTTAAAGTGGCTTTAAACAAAACCCTCTGACACACTAAATACAGTTATGCTGTACATATGCTATACTGTAACCCTACTTATAATATTATATATAAATATATATATGTGTGTGTGTGTGTGTGTGTTCTACAGACTTCAACCTACCGTGGCTTCCGTATTCCCCGAAATCCAAGCTTTGGCTGTTTTTACATTTGTTATGAAGAAAGTGAAATAGAAAGTGAGCGCGTGTGCGCTTTCATCCAATCAGAAGACAAAACGTCATCTTTCCTCGACTCTACTGACCTCCCATTAAATGAAACAAACAAAAAACCACTAAAGTTTAGATTGTAAAATCTGCTTTAAATCAGTGTTGTAAACCCACGCACTTCTGTGACAGTATCACAGTAACTAAATGCTCATTTACACAACACACATATGATA
>JAQMYF010000002.1:35150538-35169668 GCA_030014195.1 Neosilurus mollespiculum | reverse complement strand
AGACCCATGTATTTCTGTATTAATTTTTATGTTATTTCGGGAGCTACAGGGAAAGTCTCCGAGATCGACCAGTCGATCGCGATCAACAGGTTGGTGACCACTGTGCTACAACAACTAAAGCTGGCATAATGAGAGGTCTCATTTCTTTACTGTTGGATTTCTGTATAAACGAAACTGAGAATTCCTGGCAGTGGATGGCTGAGGCATTGTTGAGATTTGAACTTCCAGTCTCTTGGTGAGATCTCTTGGTTTTTGACTTCTTGAATACAGCCACAGTGACATCCAATGTTTTTTTTTTTTTCATCCACCATACATATTTACATATTCGTCATAAAAATGAGGATGAAGAGACATGACCTGATATCTGATACGGACAGAAAGGTGTTAATTGATTTCTTCAGTTAATGGCTGATAAAGGTAATGGAAAAGCAGGTGGCTTGGTGGTTGGAGAAAACGAGATAATTAATTATAAAGTAATTAAAGGATCGTTGGTTTCTTCAAGGTTAAACCCATCATTTTATCGGACATTACTTAAGATGTCTATCCATTTTCTATACACTTAAGGCGAGGCATTAGTTGCAGGAACGCTAAAAATCTTTACTTGATCACATGATGCTAATTAAGGTGATAATTACAATGTCATAGAGGCCCCTCTTAACACAAACATCTGTACATATTCTTGCTTTTCACTGTGTCCAGAATCAGAGAATCCAGAATGCAACTCCACTGATTTATTTAACACCACACAATCCATGTTCATTCAGTAGGGAAAATAAAACAGCCATGTGTCTCACATTGCCAGCATGCTCTCTCCATAAGGACCTGCTGCCGGTAAGACGTGTGAGCACTTTACCCTCCCTGGAGAGATGGGTCGATCAGAGGCTGTGAGACTGCAGCAGGAAAAGACAAAATCAACAGATGTGACATGAGACCCTAGGGCACATCAGCTCAGAAACTAGGGCAGAAAAATCCATACACAATTTAGCCTGGCATGAGGCAGAAGACGACACTTACCTTTTATTTGAAGAAAGGACAGTGCAGAAGGCATGGGTGACTGTTTGCCATAATAATGCATAATAAAATGATCATGTCAGCAAGTATTGTTGCAGTAATTTAGGAAACTGGTGTAAAACAACATGCACAGAGACACAGACACACATAAAACCTCAGAGTAAGACGGTCCTAGATTTGAGCCCTGTGGTGCTCCCCGTGTTTATGTGGGTTTCCTCTTGGTGCCCCGGTTTCCTCCCATAGTAAACTAATTGGCCATACCAACAGCAACAAGCAGGATACAAGAGCAAAACTTCAGTATTCTGCATTAGGTTCTTTCCAAACATCATAGTCCACAGTGACACCGTTTGCATGTTCTCTCCGTGTTTCTCAGGTTTTCCTCCATGCACCCCGGTTTCTTGCCATGCTCCAAAGACGTGTACCTTAGGTCAAATAGCTATTTTAAATTGCCCATGAGTGTGAATGGTTGGTTGTGTCTGTGTTAGCCCTGCAATAGACTGGTGACCTGTTCAGGGTGTACCACAACTCTCACTGGAAGTCAGCTGGGGTTGGCTCCAACATCCCCCCACGACCCTGACAGACTGACCCAACACCTGGTGTGAGGAAGATATACAGTATATGCTCTCAATGACCCATAATGTAGGAATTCAGAGTCATTAATCCAGCATAAGAGGCAATGACACTACTCACTACTCGTATCACCGGGCCAGCAGGATTAAATTGATCTAATATTATAAGTATATAATAAAATTTAAATGTTTTTTAGATGGATGCGATATTGCACCAGATGGCTATAAAAATGATAAAAGAAAAACACCTCCTGTTTTAATAACTAAGCACTTGTACAGGCCTTAATTCACGAGTAAATATATAATAGTTACATTTGCATATTAAAAAAAGAAAAAAAGAATGCAAGGCATAGAATGTCTCTGGTGCATTTCTAGATCTTGTAGAGTCTCATATCCCCAGCACAAATAACTGCAGAAACTTTACCTGATTTAAAAAAAAAAAAAAAAGAAAAAAAGAAAAAAAAAAAAAAAAAGAGAAGTGCTTTGAAATTCAAATTTACATAGAATACAAAAAGGTTAAAACGTAATCCTCTAAATCTCATGAAACGTGAAATATTTATAAGATTAATTTCTGAGGTTCTTTTGTGCTTCTGAAAGAAAATGCAGGTAACCTGACATAATAATGCAGAGGGTAAATATCAGCATGTTGCTTAAAAAAAGCACTGGATCTGAAGGCTAGAGTTTCTCACACACCGCTTAATCATATTAGGGTCATGGGGAGGCTAAGACCTATCTCAGCTGACACTAGGTGAAAGCGGGGTACATTCTGAACAGCTCGCCAGACCATCACAGGGCCAACACACACACACACACACACACACGCACACACACACACACACACACACACACACAACCATGTTTATGTTTACTCAGCATTAACTAATTTGCAATGAGAGAGCAATTATTATTATTATTATTAGAGTTAGCATGGTTAAGGCTCCTCCTGTCTTTTTTTTTTTTCATTAAACATATCAATATTTATTTTTATTTTATTATTTGGTTTATTTTGAATTTTCAGGAAAGCAAGTGCAACACCACTACCAATAATTAAAAAAGAAAAGAAAAAAAAATTATGCAGAATGAAGTGTAGTAAAAGCTGTGGCTGATTTCTTCATAGCCAAACTGTATATTCAATCAGAAACAGTCATTTACGGCAGATACTCGTCAAAACATCCTTAAGATTTATTAACTTTTTTATATTTATACCTAGGCTGATATTTTTCAGGTCAGTTCACTGACTCATCCATAACATGTTATCAACATATGCAGTGAACTGTGTGTTCTGACATCATAACCAGACATCTTCACTGATCCAGAGGAAACCTGATTACATTTACTTTCCCAATCCCTGTTGATAACATGCTATGACATCAGACCGCACAGTGCACTACATATGAGGCTATACTTTTGCACTCTGACTGGTCTGCAACTGCACCTCTACACCGCCGTGCCTCCATTTATAATACAGAATTATTTTATTTCATTTAAATGAACAACTATTATTATTAGTGTACATACACAAAATAATTTATAGCTTTTACTCTCCACTGTTTATGAAAGAATGATTGCTATGTTGGTAGAAAAACAGGCCATAACAGCCTCATCTACAAATATTCCCAATGTTCAACTACAAATTGCGCCAGCTTGTGGTGACACCCAAGGACAACAGAGATGTGTTGCATCAGTGATGCTGTATGTCCTGATTATTTTTATTCTGAAAATAAACCTGGGATTTTTTTTCCCCGCTGTAGTTAAGCAGGAAATGCCAAAAACTCCAATGGAATAAATTGCTTAATTCTGCCATCTTTAGGTAGAAATTGGAAATAACGCTGGTGCAAATTCTCTCTATTCAAAGGCAACATTGTATTTTGAAGGGCTAAAAAAAAAAATTCTACACATCCGACTGGGAATCACTTAAAATGGTTTCCATTTCAGGGTTGCCAAATGAATGTATTTTACACCAAATTGGTCTAGTTTTAGATCAAGGGTGAGTAAATAAAAGATTAATGGTGTAATATCAAGAAAGTAAGGCCACTGGTGGTGGGTTTAGTCCACAGATATTAAGACCTTGGCTTATTGGATAATGTTGAGAACTTTTAGCTCCCATTACAATGGGATGAAGACCATAAAAGCTCTTTCTTTCATTCTATAAGTTCAGCAAGTCCCCACCTTTCTTGTAAAATACCAATTTAGTCCCTTCTAGGTTTTATGTTATGTTGTTACTACATCAATGCTAATGTTACTACCTTCTTATTAAGTTCTCATTGTGTCTTCATTGGAACCCACTCACTGCGTGTTTTTTTTTTTTTTAAATATATAAAGACTGATGACGTCTGTGACCATGAAGACCACACCACGCCCTTATCGGTTTGTACTGCCTTCCTACTACATTGTACAAGTACACACTGAATCCACCCACTGTTTTGAGGGTGCAGTAGGAATGTAGTTGAATGTGACCTTTATCATTAGAAGAGAACCTGCTAATATGATCATTGAAGCCATGCACAAAGTACTTGTAAAAAGTCATCTTTTATTTGTGAATTAGTGCTCAATTCACTACACATAAGAGGTGTCAGTATGTGCAACAGCTCAATGGTGAAACTTTTGCGCTGGTAACCAGAAGGCTGTAAGTTGCAGGCACTGGCAGACTGTTGTTAATTGGCGCTGCCTGGCTGGAGCCCTTAACTAAATTCTGTTTTACTTGTAAGTCACTTTGGATAAAAGCATCTAATTAAATGTAACAAAATGTAAATTGTAAACTGTGGCAGACTCAAAACAACTGCTGTAATACTGCAACTCAGTAAAAACGTACATGCGGCACGGAATCCGTACAAACATTTTGAAACATGAAAAGAAAAAGTAAAAATAAAAAAAAATCTTTCACAAAACACATAAGGCACTTTTGAGCTGTAGTTAACAAAGGGATAGTGATAAATTAGTGTTGGAACCACAGTGAGAAATGGGCACGCTTCATTAAAACATGAATAATTGCCTTCTGTGCATAACGTTATGTATTAGGAACAAAGGAATGTTTCTCTCTAAGCACTACCACATTACAATTATGCGCTACAACGCTAGTGTGTTTATGGAGAAGGGTTCGTTTTTCAAATCCAAAGCAGCTTGAATCCTTTGAGCTTATTGCTAAAGCCAAAACATTTTCTGCCACTCCAATCAACGAGTAGGGATAAGGATAATCCAAACAGAAATCATCTAATCATACTGACCAGGAAGACATCAAGGGGAAATAAAACAAAAGATAAAATAAAATCAAAACCAAGCTAAATAAGACACCAACATTCTGAAATGAAATAAAAGGCACGCACATTCTTTGAAAGGAGTCATTTGAAGGTTTGACTAGATATAATTTGAAATTAAGACTAGGGATTTTTTCAACATAAGACATTTTGCATTATTGACAGTAGGAGGAAAAACAGGAAGAAATGAAAATGTAGTGTTTTGCTCAGTCACTACACACTCAATCCTACTTGAGTTAAATCTGAACTACTGACTTCAACACTATAAACTAAAATGGCTCATTTTAAAATCTGAAAGCACGCATGAGCCTGATCACATTCTGGACAATTCAAGCCGTATAAACATCACCAAGCATTTTTAGTTGAGCTCTGCAGAGCTCCATACTTGTCATAAAGTCATAAAGCTATGAGCTCGATTTTGTTGTCGTGTCTGTGCTCACGGGCCCACACAGGCAACCCAAGCGTCGCCGCCGCTGGCGCTAAGTGCACTTGCACTTCTTAGAAAATGTTCTTGTTTTCTTTACAGTAAGTTTTATTATGACTGTTTCTTTAGTGAAAATTAATGCAAATATTTTCGTAGCGCTGCATTTATGCAGTGCCTAAATATTTACATTATTTCACCTAATGTTTTCCAGAACGCTGGTAGTACTGTGTGTACTTTAGGTTTTGTCCTGATAGTGTTTCCGTACCTCTGTACTGGCTTTGCTGCGGATGTTAACCCATCGGGTGTTAACATTCTTATAAAGACATTTTTAGATATAAACATGCTGTTATTTCTGCAGTAACAAATTACCCAAGAATGCATGAGACATGCATTATTTAATGCAATCCTATTAAAAACAAGGTGTAATTGTTGATACGCTGAAGTTAGTGTATAGAATTTAATAGAAATGTTTACCTAACATTTATTGAAGGAGTATCCAATGTCAGTGATCTGTAACTTCCAGATAAAACGCTAGCTTTCATTGAGAAATGAACATTATAATTATAAAAATTATATATCTAAATTGTTAAATTGCTGTGGGATTCCTTTGTTGAATATCTTCCTATCACAGCACTTCTTAGTGTATTTTATTCCTTATAGAAAAACACAAATACAAAAAACAAACAAACAAACAAAAAAAAAAAACCTAAAGAAAAAAAACCCAAACCAAGACCTTTGAGTCAATATACGAGCTACAACTCGTACTGGGGTGAAAAAAGAAAGGACTCATAGTCTATAAACCTTATCTAGTCTATAAGATAAGGGCTTGCACTTGGTTCTGTCTTATTCACAACAACAATAAAGATGACGCTATAGAATTAGTTCAAGGACATTTGAAAGGATAGGACTGCAGCACTAGCATGGGTGTATGGCTAAAACCTTTAACAAAAACGCAGAGAGTGGAGGGTGCCAGGATCCATGTACCCATTATCCATATACCCCTTTTCCACCAACAGGATCTGTTCATTAAATTTGAACCTTTTGGAGCATTTTGAAGAAAAATAAATTGGTCGGGAAGCAGAAAAATTGGTTCCCATTTTAAACCAAAAGATTGCTGGTTCTTCCAGTGCAAACTATGGCAACATCATTGGGTATGCCGTTAGTTTGGAGAGGAAGTAAAGCACAGCAATAGAGAATACAATAGGAAAAAAACAAACAGACAAATATCTACAATAACAGAACACAGGCTTGTTGGTTATCAATGCAATACACCATCCTGGTACTACTGTTTACTTTCACTGAGCATGTTACAGCACCCTCCAGTGATCAAACATTATTAATTCCAATGGTTTTGCTCAAAACCACAATAAACCCAGGCTAGATCGCACCAGTACAAGCTTGCACCAAGTTTCAATGAATCCTGAATGGAGACGCTTTGAGAAACCAGCCTCAGTTGATTGAAAACTGGTATCACTGAGGTGGGGTAAACAGTAAAGCGGAAACTGAGCTGCCCGTGTCAGAAATTTCATGTCAGGGAATATGCTTCACTACTTAAACTTGTGCAAGTAACAAATACTACATAAACCTGACTTATGCCATGCACATTAAAAAGGCATGAGTGCAAGACGTCAGCCTTTCTTCAGCTTCTTACGGTAAGAAATGTAGCAATAAAGAAATTTTTCTTTAAGAATTATAAGGCAGATGGTGAGAAAATGTTGCACATTGAATAAACATTTAAAATTTAAAAGCTGCGCTGTACCTACAACTAATTTTAGAACATTATCTTAAAATAAAGGTCTTGGCATTGTAAAAATTAAATAATTGCTTTAAAGGACATCCCAATAACCACTACAGTAAACCTGGTGTTATTCTGTGCATAGCACTTGTAGCTTTTTTGTGATTCGAAACCTGTCAGTAAAATGAGTGTGTGCATGATATTGTACATTCCCTGATGAGTGTCACACACTGCAGTGATGATTTCTTCACCTCCTTCCTCCTTGTCTATTCACACTTCCTCAAAGAAAGCCATCTGAGCCATGTAGGCCGAGTTTCTCTGCAAAACACAAGCACGCAATCAGAAGCCGTTCAATGATTCTAAAGCCCACCAAAACCATCAAAACCCTGACCTTAAAAAAAAGAAAAGAAATAATAAGAAATAGCTTACTGCAGCAAGATCAGGTCCTGCAAACACTGTTGGACTATTGAAAAGCATCCATGTAAATAGTGGAAGAGTGAACAAATAAAGAGGAATTCTGCAAAAAACTTAACATGTGGACTTCTATATATTTTATGTGGATACACAAAACCTTTATAAAAGCTATAACCTTCTCTGAACTACTGAAAAACAACTAGCTTGTGTAAAACAATACCAGAGATATCAGCCATAAAAAGGTTGCTTTGCCCCCCCCAAAAAAAAAAAAAAAAAAAAAAAAAAAAAGTGCTCAATCTAATGGTTGGTGATATCTGGTGTTTTACTGTTGAGGAGGGCCCATTCTTCAAATCCCTACAGTACTGTCTGACTAAGCCAGAATACTATCTGTCCCATTGTTCATCAGGAATAACATAAAGGGGTCATACTCTTTGCTTACAACAAATTTGTACAATTTCAAAATAGTTTATATTATAAAATAGATTAAATTATAAAATTGTTTAAGCTTATTTAAGCTTCGTACATACACTTACAAAAACTTAAAGCAGGTCGGGGAAAATAAATAATGATAACAACAAAAATAAACCATGACCTAATAAAATATTACCTGACTTTCCAGACCCCGAAAACACGATTTTAAAATCTCATGACTCCATAATTTTCAAATCCCATAAGAACTCCTACCACATGAATGACGACCCAAAACTTGTAATCCAAAGAGTGGCTTGTTTGAGGTACATAAAGACATGGATTTACCAAGGTTGGTGTAGAAGAACTCAAACTGTGAAACCCTGCACAGAGCCCGGATCTCAACCCCACTAAACTTGGTCCTAAACAACTATACAAATTACACACACTTTTGGCCATATAGTGCAACATAACTGTACTCTATTTTTGCTTTTATGACAGGCTTGAGGAGTTTAATAATTTACAAGGCTTTGGAAACATTTAAGTAAAAATGCATTTTTACCAGTCCTGCCAAAAAAGGTCCAAAAATGAGTAATAAATCCTCACACAGGTGACGCCACCGTACTGCGGAAAGCAGGACGTGACTCGTTGAAGCGGCAATGTAACGCATTTAAATGCATTGAATTATATACCATACGTTCACATATACGTGCAGATGACTGATGCATGTAAATGTAATGTAGTATTATGTGCAGATCTGTCTAGCTTTATTTTATTTTGACACCCTAATTACAAAAGTTATTTTTTTTCACATTTTGAGATTTCATGTATAATTCATGTATTTTTTTTTTCTAACAATGTACAACTGCCAAAGTCACTGTGAACTTCCTGAAGCATGTGACACACATTATGTCAATCTGCCCAAGTCTTCTCTTTAAGTAAAAATTCTATAGTTTTTTTTTTGTGTGTGTTTTTCTCAAAACATCAAAAAATGACTTGGGCACTTTTGTTATGACGGTGACGATTTGGAAGTTCAATAGTTTATATCTGGTTTGTGAGTTTATTATCTGTATACAGTTATTTTTGCCATTATCTTGCCTTATTGGAACTGATGCGTCCATGTCCTATTCTTACGATTGTGCACTCTGATGATTGATATTTTAAGGCCAATGTCTTACCTGAGGTTTCCTTTTCATTCAGCTTATCGACTGAATCAACAGATTTTTTTTTTTATTTCATGATCTCATCAGGAAGAACTAAAAAACTGTGGGAAAAAAAGGCAGCTCTCGCCACTGACTACATCTCCATTATCTGCTGACACGAGTTATCCAGAATCCCACCTGAGTTTATTACAGGTTACAGAGAGTGCACTTTTTTGATGCTGTGGTGTCGGCTTTGGTGTGTCCCTTACATTGCTGTGGGGGATGTACGGTGGTTCAGCGTAACCCCTCAGGCTGTATAACCCCACCTGCTGCTGCTGCTCCTCCAGCTTCAAGGACTCAATCTCTGACTTCAACTCTTTAAGCTGATCCTGCAGGTGCTTGCTCTTTTCCATGTACTCAAGCCTGGTGGGCATACACACACACATATACAAATTTGTGTGCCAATCATTACAGATTATTCTACAATAAATAGCCAATAGAATAATAATAACTAATAACTAAATAATAACTTTGCTTAAGCCAAAGACAGGTACATGTAGTACAAATACAGTGAAATTATCCCAGTGAAATATTAAAAAGTTGCAGTATTACAACCCCATTATTTGTACCGTTCACGTTCGATCTCCATGGACAATCTCTTCATGTCTGAATCTTTAAAGTCCAGTTGGTATGAGGCGGCCACATCCATCTGCATCTCTGTATTGTCAGGGCCAGGTGGGGGTGGAGGATTGGAATATGCAGCTATCAACTGGAGAGAAAAAATAAAATACATAGCATATATTCACATTTCAATCACTGACCTACAAGTATTGCACCAACATTTCCGAGCAAAGATATAGTCTTTACCAGGAAAAGGAGAAGGAAATCGAACAAATGAATAAATTCTGACACAGATAATAATAATTACTGCCCAATTCTGAACTGTAAATGTGTATTAGACATAATACATAATTATTTAAGTTTAATAACTGTTCCAGGGTGGCACAGTGGCATAGTGATGAGCACTTCCCCCTCACAGCAAGGAGGTTTGAGTCCCGGGTTCGGACAAGGGTGCTTCTGTGTGGAGTTTGCATGTTCTCCCTTTGCTTGCATGGGTTTCCTCCAGGTAATCCAGTTTCCTCCCACAGTCCAAAGATGGGCGCATTAGGCATACAGTATTGGCTGTTCCAAATTGACCCTTGGCATGAGTGTTGCTCTGCGATGGTCTGGCGAGCTGTTCAGGGTGTACCCCGCCTTCGCCCAGAGTCGGCCCCCGCAACCCTAAAGAATTAATCGGCTCGGCAAATGAGGGAGTGACTGACTGTTTCAAATAACTGATGCGACTATTATCACCAGGTGCATCGCCCCTGCAAATATCGAGAGACAGAGAAAGCCTACTGTGGCAAAAAATAAACAAACAATCCCCTAAACAAAATCTAAAAGTCAAAAGCAGAGCTTTACTGGGTATGTTGTTTTGGTGATCTCCAGCAGCTTCTGCTTGGCTCTGCGTTCTGCGTCTTTGGCCTCGTTCAGATCCTGCTTTAGATGGTCAGCCTCCTTTGACCTGGAAAGCACAAACGAAAGACTGGATCACTCTTCGGAGTTCTACACACCATCGCTCACAAGATGAATTAAAATGCAGAGAAAGTTCTGAAAAAAGACCTCCTCTCTGACTGTTCCACCAGTTTTACAGCTAGCTGCTCCGCCTCCCTCATCTTCTGCTCCATTAGCCTGTGCTCCTCTTTGGTCTTCAGGGCTGTGACCTCCAGCCTCTGTCTCTCCTGCTCTGCTTCGGCTGCTTTGTGAGCTAGCAGCTTTGCCTCCTCCTCAGCAATCTGGGCCTTCTCCGCCAACAAGTCGGCTGTCTCCTCCGAGCGCAGCTACAAGGAGGGATGAAAAGAAAACAGTTTAACAAACATGTATGTACGACATCATTGAGATTTTTTTATTTTTTTTTTTACACTTCAGCACTCCTCTAAAGTACATCATATTGAAGTACTTTCTGAATGGCACCAAGTCTCTCACCAGAGCTTCGTTAGCCATACGAGCCTCGTCCTGAAGCTGAAACAGTCGGCGCTCCATCTCCTCTTTAGCCCGCTCCGCGTCCTCCCTCATCTGCTTTTCCCGCGCAAGAATCTGACGTTCCATCTGGCACAAATAGACATACAAAATGAAAATCAATATGAATAACAGCATCTTGACCAAACTCAATGCCAGAAAATAACTCTAGGGAGATGTCTCTTAACCACAGTGTAACACATAATTAATACAATTATTTAATACTTATACCTATAACTAAATAAACTGCGGCCACATGGTGGTGCAGTGTTTAGCATGTGCGCCTCACAGCAAGAAGGCCTAGGTTTGATTCCTGGGCTCGGGTGTTTCTGTCTGGAGTTTGCATGTTCACCCCGTGCTTGGGTGGGTTTCCTCCCGGTACGCCGGTTTCCTCCCATAGTCCAAAAACATGACTGGTTATGTGTGTTGGCCCTGCAATGGCCTGGCGAGCTGTTCAGTCAGCTGGGATAGGCGCCCGTCTCCTCGCGACCCTAATTAGCATTAAGCGGCGTAGAAAATTAATGAATAACTAGAGCGCAAGGTACCTCTGACACACAACATGGCTAACGTAGCAAATAAGACCTATACGGAAACTGGTTTTAATTACCCATGTGCTTGTCTGACGATGTTCTAAATTACATTGATGACACTGAATAAGTAAAAAACCTCTCTCATTTAAAGGGTGTATGACATGGCTGGGGTTTGACCTTTCAAGGTCAAAAATGATTGTCTCATTTAATATTCCATATATGGTCTCCTATTAGTGCTCCGCAGTAACAGCACGCGTTGTGAAGTTATAAGCAATCCAAATTGGGGCCTTGATTTTATATCTTTCCAGGTCACTCAAGGTCAAAGTCAGTTGTTCCACCGCAGGTCCAAACATGATATCCTATTACTGTTTCGTAGTAACAGCATGTCTTTAGGCACTCATTTAAGTTATAAGCGCTCCATCAGGTGTGGTCAAGATTTTGTTTAGAGAAAAACAACCAAACACCTGTGATTACAACACTTCTACCTGTTTTGTAGCGGAGGTAATAAATACAAGAAGCAGACCTTTTTCCTGGCCTTTTCTTCTTTGGCCTGAGCCTTCATCTGCTGCACTTCAATGGAGTCCACCTTCCTCCGCCTCATGAAGAGGTCATGGTTCCCAATACACAGCTGTAAGATCTTAGAAATGCAAACAGATAAGGTTTAATATATTATTTCTTAACACAATATTCAATATATTGTAAAAGGCACTAAAACATCAGGAAAAACAATATTTATACAGGACAGATAACTTACCAGCTTGTTTACTCTGAGTTGTGAAGAATAGAATTTAAAGACATCCTTCTTTTTGTCCAATGGCTTAATTGTAAACTGTTAACACAAGCAAAATTTTCGAGTTACATCAGGAACCACAAGGACACCCATCAGAGCGCTGTACTGTACTGTTCTGGTCAAAGCCATTCGTCTTCCACCATATTACTCGTACCATAACAACGCTAACTCCGCTATGCTCTGGTACAAAAGCAATAACTAATGTAGCATTTAAGTCTGGTGTGTTTTTGTAGAATGGGGCTGATCTGATACCTCTTTTTCACTGTAGGAGATGTTCCGGATGCCACTCCAGGGGAAGGATTTCTGGGGGTTCAGTTTGCTATCAGGGCTGTAAATATGAAGTCCCTGTGCATCGACACCAAGCAGGAGTTCCTTATCTCTCTTATTTTGCTGAAAAAGCCACAAGTTACACACAAGTAACTACGTTTATTCCAAATATATTTGAAACATACAGTAAAGGTTAGACACGACCATGACCTACCGTGATGGAGAAATAGCTGACGCCATACATGTCGAGATCCTGTGCTATTTTCAGATACTCCATCTCTGCTTCATCCCTGGGAAAAAAAACATCAATTAGTAAAAGACAGAAATGTTTTTAATTGAGTTCGTCTTCTCTCAGTTTCATGCTGAGTGCCAGGCGGGGCATCAATTCTGGAGAAAAAAAAAATATTTTGATAGTTGAACATAATAATCAAACAAACACACACATCTCCCATCAGTGCCTTTCAGAAGCTCCACCCTAAAAACTAATGGATGTACACTGCCAGTGGCAACCACACCAATAACAACCACCCCCCAAATCTCTATTCCAGCCTGCTATGCACAAGCACAAAGGCTACCTGTTGATTGGCTGAAATAGTGTTGTGTGTCTCAGACCAAGCCTCATTCTTTGCTTCCTCTTTAGAGAGACAGGCCTGCATTCTAACACCAGATTTTCTTTTTTTTGCGCTCACACAATAGTCAGCTAGCAGACCGTAAGAAAATAGTCATAAAAATCTTCACAAACATCTACAAACCAGAGGGGCCACATTCCACCACAATGGCAGCATGCCACTCTGTTTGCTTCTTACTTTCTGTCAGTAGCATGGCATCATAACTCTTTGTTAGAGTTGCCCTGAAACTTTGTTTTCTCTTTTATGTCTTGACCTTGAAATTTTTTGGGAGGAAGCATGACAAAGTACCTGTCATATTAGCATAATGCTAGCTCGCTCACTTTAAAATATCACCGACCAAATGAATGTTCTTATTAGGGAGACTTCCTTATATGGACGTAGCCCATGTAAAATATTAGTGCTGTTAAAGACATGCTTCCTCAAAGCTGCTGTTACTTAATATGTAACAAATAAAACCATCTTTTCTCTTTTTTGTCTCAATACTGTCCCCAGCAAATTTGGTGAAAACCCATAAATATGTGTGGTTGTTCACACACAAAATGGCAAACACTGGTGATTACAATCCTTCCTCCAAAACTCCATTTTGGACAGAGGTATTCACAATCATCAGGTCTTTAATGCTTAACATGAACTATGAAAACATAATGCAGCAATATATTGTTTTATACCTTGCTATATTTCTGTGTTCAGCATACCAAGCTGTGATCTTCTCTTCCCACATCTCTGGTGTCATCTGATACTGCATCAGGACCTGGATAGTCGCACAAATAAAAACAGTGACATTGAGTTTGTTTGTTTTTGTATTATTTTGTCATTATGGATTGCTTCACATGGATTGCTCAGAAATGGTCATTTTGCGGACACCCTGATACAGAGCGACATACATTTTGTTTTTTAATGTATCACTGATTACTTTCTTATTTCATCATATTTTTTTGTTTTACTCCTTAAGCCCGTCACACATTGATGATTTAGCAAGCGTATGCCGACGAATGAGAAATTTGGCCAATACGCTGGCAAACGTCAAATAAGTTATGGGTAAGTTTTGTGTAAGTTAACAGCAAGCTGGTATAAGTCATAGTACGGCAAGGTCATAGAAAAATTTTCAGTGTATGCTGGAGTGTGGCTCATACGTTCGGCATAAACGGGCCAGTTTTAGGTAAGTATGCGCACGTTCACACACGTTTTTTGTAAGTTACTCATAAGTTGAATATAATGTCTATCATACACTGAACCTACATATAACTTATTCCAATGAATGCCTAGCGTGTTGGCAACGTTCGTAACTCATGACCAATGATAGTCCAACCTATGCAGCAGTGTATCTCCGACGATCGATCACGTGATGTATGAAACGTGATGTTAATATGTTAATGTCTATTTCAGTGTGCCGTCATTCCTTAATTTCCTCACGTGGCGTACAGCAGTCAACCGTCAAACTGAATATGAAGTACAACTACATCTGTTCAGGGTCCGATATAAAAATATATATTTTCAAAATAATAGCTCATTAAATTATTTCTTTCGCCTAGTAAAAGTGATTTCTGCTCCTGAACTTCACTGCACAGTGTCTCCATATCAGGGTTGTAAAACGTCACTTCATTTCTCACGCAGGACTGCAAGCTCTCATCTGTGAGGCGCGAGTGATGTTTACTTTTGATGTAATTCATGATGGAAAACAAACTGCTCACACAAGTATGTGGATCCAAAGATCGACAGGACTCCAACTGCACACTTTCTCATGTTTATATAAGTGTCGGGAATAGCAATCCATGTATCAAACCCAAGTATGTCCGGTTTGGGAGGGTTTCACTGTCACGCTGTTTGTTCCTCTGAGTAAGAATGGCCTTCTGACGAGCAACATCTTCAACATCAGCCATCAAGCTTCTGAACTTAGACACCCAAACATATCTGTCAGCTATGTCGGCCAGTTCGTGCTCAAGATTGGGTTGACTTACAGCTGTAAATGCAGTCATATTTAACAGTGCTGAATCGACATTCAGAGGAGTGATGGGGAAGGATCATGTGATGTTCCTCCCTAAACTCACAGAATCTTTCCTATAACTCAGTTTGCATTGTGATGATGGCACAGTGAAAATAATCATCATTTATCTGATTGTGTGCTTCTTTGAACTCTTTCAAAAAGGGGAAGTGAAGCAGCGCATCTCTCTGTACATCTCTGGAAAACGATGTCAGCTTGCGCTTAAACGCCAAAACCTCCTCCAGCATCTGCAGGGCTGTGCTTCCTTTCCCCTGCAGACTTTTGTTGCTTTCCAGAAACGTTTTTATGTTGCCCAGACACATAGCAAACCGTTTCAGTACCTCCCCTCTGGACAGCCACCGGACTTTTATTGAGCAGCCAGAGATCACAGTATGTGATCTCAACTTCATCCAATAAAGAAAGGAGCTTTATTCTGAAAATTACTTTCAAGCTTTTTTTTTTTTTTTTTGTCTGCTAATTTCTCACCGCTTGCTAAGCATGCTGGTAAACCACTTTTGTCCGCAGTGAAAGCAAATGAATCTGTCGATGACGCATTAAACAGGTTTTTTTTCCGTTAGAATCTTTTCCCTGCTTAGATTTATCTACTGCTAGCTAACCAGGGGTCAAAATGAGCCACTTTCGAATGAAAGGGCTGTATGTGGATCCTGAACTGGGGGTTGCCAACCTCTGCCCTAAACACTGCCAATACTCCCAGATTACGCTAGCTGTAAGAAAGATGTTCAGTAAAAGTTCTGTGGTTGTCCAGAACACGTCAGATACGTCTACATATGTCAATATACATTGGAGATAAGTTCGATATAAGTTGGCTATAAGTTTTCGATAGGTTCTGGATAAGTTACTAATAAGTTATGTATAGGTTCAAAACTGGAATAACATCAACCACATTCAGCATATGCCAGCATTTTACAGAAATCTGTTATACGTTGCATAAGTTCTGCAAATCATTAATATATGACAGGGGCTTTACTAATAAAACATAAAATAACGCTTATTAATTTCGTATGCAAATCAGTTCTCAATGCTTACCCTTTTAGGCAAAAGTTCATCTTGGGCTAAGAAGCCTGGCTTGTGGAAGTTTGGGTCATAATCCCCATACTGCAAAAAAGAAATAAAATGACAGATGCCATTGTAATCAGTGTTTATCACTTTACCTCTCAATGTTCATAATGTTTATAATATTATGCTTTATTGGTGTATACATAAAATTTTATTTTATTCTGAAAAACCAATGCTTGAAGATCTAAAAAATGTTTTATACCGATTTGATAATGTAGAAGTATCAAATAAAAATCAGTAACAGTTTGTGCTTAAAATATATAGGGTCACTCAAAACTTTTGCACATTACTGTAAATTACATGCATTATAAAAACTGACCTTTGCTTGAACAGCGTATGACGCCAGGAGGACAGAGGCCTCTGGAGAGCAAAATATCTCCTCATCCAATATTTGTTTCTTTACCTTGGTAAGATAAAGCAAAATTGTGGGACATTATTGTCAGATTTATACCAATAATCCACTTGTTAAGTCTGAGATCAATAGCTATTTCTGGGTCGCTGCTTCGGTGGTGTCAACTTAGATTTGGGAATTTTTTTTTTAACTACTTAAGTAATTTTACTTTAAAAAGGGCGTAGAGACAAATCTAACAACTGTCAGCACACATTAGTGATTGTCTTGAACTTGATACAGCTCTTAAGCTCAAGTTTAGAGAGCAGTTTAGTGACCAGTCGATATCGGTGTATCTGAGTTTGCCTGCAGCTGACTGTCGTCAGTGCGAGCTGCTGGTTCGGGGAGGGAGTCCTTGTCGATGTAATTTGCAGCTCACATGACTAACAGATGATCTTGTGGAATTGTGTTCCTTGTTTTTGGTGGATTAAGCTGAAATTTCCATTTTCTTTTCAATCAAATGCACAGGACTATTGATAAAATAAATTACAACGAAAAAAAAACGCTGTTGGGTAAAATACATTATTAATTTGCTGAGTGTTTTCTGCAGATTTTTATCATCAACCCTAAATGCTAGATTTAGCTGAATGCACCTACTTATACTCACACTACTACCAAAAACCAAACATAAATAATCACGGTCTCACTCAGAACCAATCATGAATAACCACGGTCCTGCCCATGACCAATCATGAATAATCACGGCCCTGCCCATAACCAATCATGAATAACCACGGTCCTGCCCATGACCAATCATGAATAACCACGGTCCTGCCCATGACCAATCATGAATAACCACGGTACTGCCCATAACCAATCATGAATAACCATGGTCCTGCCCATGACCAATCATGAATAACCACGGTCCTGCCCATAACCAATCATGAATAACCATGGTCCTGCCCATGACCAATCATGAATAACCACGGTCCTGCCCATAACCAATCATGAATAACCATGGTCCTGCCCATGACCAATCATGAATAATCACTGTCCTGCCCATAACCAATCATGAATAACCACAGTTCTGCTCATAACCAATCACAAATAAACACAGTTCTGTTCATAACCAACCACAAATAACCATGGCCCCACCCATAACCAATCACTAATAATTATGATCTCACCCAGTATCAATAACTAATAATCATGGTCTTGTCCATAAGCAATCAATCAATAATGATGATAGTCCCACCCATAACCAATCACTAATAAAGAAAGAGACTATGAAAGGTGTCTGTAAGATGTTGAAAAAAAAAAAGGAGCTTGTGACGTCTTAACATGCAGGTTTGGCCATAAAATATACAGCAGAATACAGCAGAAACTCTCACTTACTTGTAAAAAGAAAAGGTGCTGTGTGATTTCCTGAACCAGCTCCTCCTCAACTTTCTCCGGAAAAAATTTAGCAAGAAAGTGAAATGTTATAGGAGAGTCCGTTGGTACGTCTTGATCCAAAACCTGAAATACAGTAAGAAGAATGTTTTGTAAATGTGATTTTTCCACTAACCTCAGAACTTTAAACTTCAGAAATGATGTTGAAGGTGTTTGTGCAAAAATCCCTGGGGGATTAAATTGAGCAAAATTATTTAAACAGGGAAACCAAACAGCTCTACTTACCCGTTTGTCTGGCTTAAGCCAAGCATACGTGTCTTTCACTGTGTACCGGAGGCCAAAAAACCAAGTTTCCCTCAGTCCAATCGTTCGGCACACCAGATCAAACAAGTCTTTCCCTTTCCATTTTACCTTATAATGAGAATAATACAACACTAAGCATCACAGTTACTGGAGTACACCAATTATGAAGACTTAAGGAATTAAAGAAGCAAATTAATTGCAACAATAATTGTAGAGCAGCGGTGACTCTGAGGTTAAGGCTCTGGGTTTCTGATCTGAAGGTTGTGGGTTCAATTCCCAGTACCACCATGCTGCCATCGTTGTGCCCTTGAGCAAGGCCCTCGAATGTATAAAAAATGATAAATGTACACTGCACTGGATAAGAGCATCTGTCAAAATGCCATAATTGTAAATAAAATGTGCAGAAAAGAGGAATCCAGTCACTGAAATGTGGATCAGTGGGTTTGATCAGTTGTTGGGTTTTTGATCAGGAGTTTGTTTAAAGGCTGTGTATTCTTGGCCTGCTGTTTGTAGTAGCTGACTCTCTTAACTTATAACTCTAAATTGTAAATTGAACCCAGTAATGGATTACCTAAAAAAAAAAACAAACAAACAACCAACCAGAAAAAAAAGCTTCACGCAATATTTAGTAAGTAACTGCAGACTAACATGCATTTTAAGACGTGTGATTTGTTTTAGAAAGTCAAATTACAGGCTCCCGAGTGGCGCATCAACAAGGTGCGCGACTATCAACCCAGAGAACGCAAGTTCAAATCCGGGTTGATGCCACAGCCATCCGTGACCGGGAGTCCATGGGAGCTAATTGGCCGAGCTCTCAC
>JAQMYF010000002.1:35120787-35132698 GCA_030014195.1 Neosilurus mollespiculum | reverse complement strand
GAACAGGCCTGCGGGCGACTTATGTGGTCCTTGGGGGCAACCTGGTGCCCGCGGGCACCGTGTTGGTGACCCCTGATGTAGTATAAAATATAAAAATTATCCATCTCAGGTTTGGGGGATATCGATGAATTGAATAGTCCTTCTTGGCCTCCCCTCCCACCTTAGGAGAATAATTATTAATTATGCCTTAAATTGAAAACTGATCATGAAAAGTTAATGTTTAGCAGAATATTGCAGCAATCAACATAACAACAGCTTGATGAAATGTTCCATGATACCCCAACTGTACTGATAGTCATTAAAAATTTTCTGTATATCTGTACTTGTAGGGGGGTTGGGAGTATAACCTGTGACTTTACTGATGATGGTACTCGGGCACTTGAGAAAATAATGAGTTGTCATTTTGTCAAGCTTCATTGCACAAGCGTAGGTCACTTTGCAAAAGTGGACCAAATGCAGTTTGAGCAAAACACAATGTGTATCTGCACAATTTGATTAGTGGTTTGACAAAGCCTATATAAAGGCTCAAAAATCTCCACTATTGTTAGTCTAGTGCACATCACAATGCCACGTCTATAACGTGAACAACCTCTCCGGGCAATGGGTATGGTGGAGGCCGGGTTGAGTGACAATGAGGGACCAAGGCATATGGGCTGTGTACAACCCACCATCAGAAACCTGATTGATCACCACAACATGACAGGGTCAGTTGACTTCAGGCTACGTCCAGGGCGAGAGAGGGTGACGTCTCCAGAACAGGATCGCTACAACCGGTTGCAGCACTTGCTGGACTGGTTTCACCGTGTTGTGTCACCACCTGTATCAACGCAAACGGAGGCCATACTCGATACTGACTGTTGTGACTTTCATTTTGGCAGGTGCTGTTTTGTTGTTTTTGATGTGCATAATTTATTATTATCACAAGAAGCCTACATGCTAAACAAATTATCATATTAACATATTACAAAAATCCGGCTTTGGGTACCAGAAAAAAAATTATGTCGAAAATTATGGTCACAAAGTTTTTAATGACTGTCAGTATACTAGGTATCTTAAGTAGATTTTTGTATTAATAATAAATAGATATATTCCTATTAGTACTAAAATACATGTACTTATACTCTGAAATTAATATCAATGCATTCCTGCATCCTGGAGTATTCTGGTGTCCTCTGGACTGAAGCCAGGGATGTTAATATTTCTGTTTGCCTGTTTCAGGTATGGGTGTGATGGAGGGTCACGGCTTTCTCACAGGCTGCACTGAGTTTAAAGAGAAATTTTGGGAGTTCTATAAGGTAAGACTGTTCAGCTTTTTACCTCCAGTAGGAAGTTATATTTTCACCACTGTTTGTTTTGTTAGTTTTTCCAAAAGTGTTTGGGATATTTTTTTGTTGAGTAGGGTGAGGTACATGTGACTAGTGAATTTTAGAGATCATCTTGAAAAAAATCCCTGAAATCCAGAAAAATGCCTTCTTATTTTTTTTAAAAATATGGGGTTCATGAGATACCCACTAGGGGGAGACATTTCATAATAACTATGCCAAGTTTTAAAAGACAGAAACAAATGTTAAAAGAACATTGTATTATTTTTTCACTAGGCAGACTGGTGTGTCTGGCCAACTGCACAGATGATCAACTTCTACTTCTTGCCAGCTAAGTTTCGAGTGTTGTATGTAAATACAATCACACTGGGATGGGACACCTACCTTTCATACCTCAAGCACAGGGTGAGCTTTTTTAAGTCCAAATAAGATCAGTGCATTATTATGTTTATATACATGCCCATGCTTCTTGCATGTGCATTTAAGAAATATTACATGAGCAATTCATGCAGTCATACTGAATACCGACAAGGCTTTGAATCGGCAATATTGTTTTTAATTAGTTCAGTATAAACAATAAAAGTATACTGTGACATTAAATTACTTATTATGAAAAAATTTAATAAATTTTTATTTGTATAGTGCTTTTTATAATTGACATTGTTGGTAAGCAGATTTACATAGTTAAAATAAGTTTGGTAAAGAATTTAAACATTTCTCTACAAACACTGCACATCACTAATGTGTCAGCTAAAGTTTATCTAACTAATGTGTCAATATCATATACGTGTCAACTGAGGGAGTTTTTCCGTGCCACTGTCGCCACGGGCTTGCTCATTAGGGATGTGTAGGGGTTGTGTAGGGTTTGTAAAAAAATGTTTAAGTTCCTTTTTAAATTACTTTTACTGTGTAAAGCTGCTTTGTGAATTGTAAAAATTGTAAAAAGCACTATACAAATAAAACTGAATTGAATTGAGTTAATGAGCAAGCCCACAGTGAGTGGGCCAAGGAAAAACTCCCTCAGACGAGTCGAGGTAGAAACCTTGAGAGGAACCAGACTCGAAAAGAAAACCCATTCTCATTTGGATGAAACCAGATAAAAATACAAACCATGTAGCAGAAACTTCACTATAGTTTAATATGAAGTCTAGGTGGTTATCTTATAACTGTAATTGGAATTGTAGTCCTAAATCATTTCAGTAGAATAGTTTATATCACCAGCAGTGAAAAGTCATCTTCACAGTTTCTGAGTGGATATTTAGGTCCTTATGGATCATCATCAGCAGGAGGGAGGGGCTTCTAAGATCAGAACTCCCACCAGTAGTAGCACATCAGGACGGATCACAGGATTCAGAACGCAGAAAGATCAGGGTTACTGGTATCTCAAAAGTAGCATGTGCACCTCAGCAAAAACAGAGAGATTGGTAGGTATGCACATAACTGTGCATAACGGTGAAAGAAGAGTTTTTGAAAGAGTGAAAGAAGTGCTGAGTGCAAGCAGGGACTCTGACATGACTGACTATGATAGTGTAGTGGGTGATTTAAGTAGTTTAAAAGTATGCTTAAAGTGATAACTTGGCGAGGTGTTTATTATTATTAAGATGCATTGTAAGTTAGAATTTTTTTAAATTTTACTTTTAGTTTTTTAAATTGTTTTTACTATGTAAAGCTGCTTTGTGATCATGTCCATTTTAAAAAAGCGCTACAGCAATAAAACTGAATTGAAGATAATGATCCAAAATTACTACAGAAAAAAGTTTCTGACTGTGTCTGTGTTCCAATATTAAATCTGAAAGTTAGTATTGAATTAACATCACTGTCAATTATGACAAGAAAAAGCCTATTATAACAATATTATTATTTTAAATGTTGTTTCACATTGTAATGACGTACAGGCACAGTGGTGTAGTGGTTAGCGTGTTTGCCTCAGAGCTGAAGGTCCTTGGTTTGAGTTCCATGCTTGGCAAGGGTGTTCCTCTGTGGAGTTTGCATGTTCTCGCCGTGCTTGTGTAGGTTTCCTCTGGGTAACTAACTGGCTGCTCCAAATTGCCCCTAGGTGTGAGTGTGAATGGGTGTTCCTTTGTTGGTCCTGAGATGGACTGGTGAGCTGTTTATGGTGTACCCCGCCTCTACCCTGAGCCTTCTGATATAGGCTCCAACCTCCCCATGACACTTGTAGGATAAAGTGGTTCAAGGAGCAAAATAATTTAATGAATTTTTGAATGATAGTGTTCATGTACATCTATAGACTTCATAGCTATTTCATCCTTCCATTTTTACCCAAGCAAAGGCCAGACACTGATATTGGATGCTAAATACCTATATTATTTTTACTTCATCAACCGCATGAGTTGTAATAAAGCAATTACATAAACGTAGCTTCACCTGTTGGAAAGTGATTTTTCCAGCAGTTTTTTCCCTTTTTAAGGCGAAGAATTTTGTTCTTTTTACCCATCAGTATTATCTCTATTTTTGTCCTCTTTGATCTTTTTTGACAGGAATCCCAACAAATGGAAGAACTGGGGCCACAGGACTCATCACTGTCTCCTGCCTCAACCAAACCACTGGATGATAAACTTTAGTCCCACATGATTTTTTTTGCCTAAATTTCAGATTAAATATTATTACTTGACTCTTTAGTGAATTTTACTACTTGGACTTTTAATCAATCAGTCAAATCAGTATCAGCTGAATGACATAGTACACCTGGACAGAAACGTATCAGGTTTTTTCAGAACATATGTCATCATTTTCAAATTTTTAAGACATTTGACACAGCTGACCTATAATATTAACTCACTTGCCAAATTATTAGGAACACCATATTGCTAGTAGGTGGCACTTTATTTCCTTCAGGTCTCAATTCTATGAAACCAGATTTGTACCCATCAAAACGTCTTAAACTGCAAAAAGTATCAAATAATTTTTTTAAATTTCAATTAAAAATATGATTATAAAAATCTGACTTGTGGCATGAATTCCACAAAATGCTGGAAACATTCCCTTGATATTTGGACCCTGTTGAAATGGAATTGCATGATACAGTTGGTACCAGATTTTCAGGTGCAAGTTCATACTGTGAATTTCTTCCATTTTACCACATCCCAAATTTGTACTATAAGACTCAGATCTACTGATTGGGTAGGCCACTGAAGGATAACATGCCCACTGCTATGTTTTTAAAATCAGTTTGAAATGATTCGACATTACATGTTGCATTAACATGCAGAAAGCAGCCATTACAAAATGGTTAAATTGTGGCTATCAAGGGGTGCACATGGTCACCATCAATAATTTAAACTATTGTTATTAAGAGATCCAATGTGTCTCAGGAAAATATTATCCAGTTCTTTAACAGAAGACCGGTTGCATCCATGGATTCCCGATGTTGGCACTAAATTCGGACCTGCCGGTGAAGGAGAAATTAAGATTCTTCTGACCAGCTGAAGCTTTTTAATTTGTTTGACTGTCCAGCTTTGGTGAGCCTGTACCTACTGTAACTAAATATTCCTGTTCTTAACTGAGTGGCTTACGACCTAATGTGATATTCAGCTGTTAGGCCATCATGGTTCAACCTGTTGTATATTCTGAGATGCTTTTCATCAGAGTTATTTTTGAGATACTGTGGCCTTCTTGTTAAGTTTTGAGACTGTTGTGCATGAAAGCTCAACAAAATGTTTTGTGTGAAGAGCAGGCATTTCTGAAATATTTACATCACTGTTTATCAGGTAACAACCACCCTGCCACAGTCAAGATCCCTGAAATAGCATTTTCCCTCTATGAACTGTTGACCAGTAATTGCCTGTTATTATGCATTCCATGTTTGAATAAATTGATGATTGAGCAAGGATGTAGGTGTTCCTAATTAAGTGGCTGGCAAGTATATTTTACTGTAAGTGACACATCTTAAAAATCAGCAGTGCAGTGGATCCTCCCTCTTACGCTGCCTACAGCTGTGAGCCCAACAAAATAAATAAAACGGATGTTTTCATTGGACATTCTGATAAAATCCAAAGTAGAAGCTATGTCTAAACCATTAAAAATTTTACTCTAATAAAATGTGCATAGAGTTAAAAGAGAAGACAGCACAACTCTCATTTAAATCTCTAGGTTAATTTCATTCGGTGTACAAAATCTTAGGCCAATAGCCTCTCTTTTAATGATTTTATCGGCAATTATTTGAAATCTGCATGTATCTGAAATTGTTCAGTACTCTCTATACAATGCCATATATAGTGAGCTCACCATTTTGTAATGGCGTCTAAATGTAAAGTGAGAACTCAACGTGCACTATAACGCTTCATGAAAAGTGTACAAGATGGTCACTAACAAAGCATTATATACCATCATGCATTGGGTTTTAGGATAGGGGAAATGTTAGCCTGTCCTATAAATGTAAGTGATTTTTTTGTGTTTTAATAAAAAAAAAAATCATCTTTAACTTATAATAAATTATAATATATTTATATTATTATATATATTTTAATAATTATTATAATAACTTATAATATGATTAAAAAAAAAAACTTAAGTGTATAACACATTATAAATATACAGTCAAGTACAATTAAAAAGTTATTAGGGTAGAGTGTAAAAAATAAAAATTCAAAATGGTACAACATAATTACATACATAAAATTTGATGACAAACATAACATGATGCTGACATGTTATGTTTTAATTGTGTGACTTCATTGAATAAGTTGACACTGAGCAGTAGTGTTCTGACACTTTGACACTATGTTTTGACACTCTTGAGCTCACTGTGTAGCCCTCTTCATTCAATTCCCTATATAGTGCTGGGGATATAGTAAATTAGTGATTTTGGACATGGTAAATCTCAGAATGAGGTCATCAAGGTCCAAGTTAACACAAACAACTATAGGATTTTGACATATTCATGCCATTTATAGATTTGTGTTGAAGGCGCTGAAAAGCTTCTGCTAAAATTATTGCCTCTACAGTGGAAAACTATATATGAACCAGGGTTAATATATTTAAGCACAAAGTCCTTAAATACGTAAAAAATTATGTTTAAAGCCCCACCCATAGAATCTTTAAAATAGCAGCTGTTGGTCAAAGATTTTTTGAGTTTTGATAGAGATTAAAAATAAAATACTGTTTTCCTTTAAATAAAAACATTTAGAAACAGACTATTGCTGTATTTTTCTATTGCTTAATGTGTAAAAAAAATAAACAAAAAAAAACAAAAGATGCCTCCATCTAAAAGAAGTCAGAATCTTTTTGACAATGTCAAATGATTTAATACAAGTTACAGAAGCACTTCAATTAAGTCTCTGTGGTAATGACCAGGCTATGATTTTAAATCCCAGGACTGCCATAGAGCCTGTTTCACCTTCAGTAGGTACCTTAAATCTGAAGATATCTTGAGTAGATTTATTTCATCATGAAGGGAAATGCTTTTGGGATAAATGCTGTGTTTATATGCTGTTATTTAAGCAAATATGAATAAAATAAGTAGAATTTTTAATCTGAGGAAAATACCTTGTTTATTTATCAGTTGAAGAATAGTAAAATGGTGTTTGGTACTGATGGAATAAGACTTTCAATTTTTTTTTTTTATTGATTGTTCTATTTTTTTCAACCAGTAACAGCCAGTGGATCACAGTAAAATAATACCTGATTAAATTCCAGGTAGACCTTATGACACTCCTTTTGGATGCAATTTAAATAAAATATAATTTAACTAATTTTTAATGTGTCAGAGTAAATTAGCAGTAATGTTCCATGTCTGTGATTATTATGTATAGGTTTTGTCTAATTATACCTTCTAAATTTTAGAAACAAACTTGATGCCTACTGAACTGAAGCTGAAGTGTAGTTCTGAAAGTGTTCCGTTCAAAGGATTTTACTCAACCAAGATCTTTGCAATTCTGCATTTCTGACAATGAATAATTATGCACAAAGGCAAGATGGCTGTCAAAGGGCGACTAATTGTTTTAGTATATAGTACATGGGGAAAAAAACACACTAAAACAAGATTTATATTATGGTTTATTGAAAACTATTTAAATCATGATAGATACATGAGGTCTGAGCACATGTGTGAATAGATGTGTAAGAGCTTTGTAATGGTGTCTCTTAAATTCACTTTAATAATTTTGGTATACTCCTTACCCAAGTATAAAGAAAAGCAAAATAAAATTAGATTTTTAAGAGTTCATTTTTTAAACAATACAAAGGCAGCTAAGGTGAATTCTGCATGCTCCAAGCAAAAATCAGCGATGTGTAGCTCCTGGGGCCTTTTTATAGCCTTCTTATTCATAGTTTAATACATACTACATACAAGCATAAGTAATATGCACCCATAAAGGTGTTTTTAATACACCATGTGAAAACAAGAAAGACTACTAAAAATAAGATACTTGAGGTTTTCTTTACATTTTAATGCAGGACAATAATCATGCCACCTGTTACAAGTCAATTTGATTCAAGAATTATCTACTCAGAATATTTTTTTTAATTCTTTTCTTATTACTAAACACTCACTGTCCACTTTTACACCTCAATTTAAACAGTTATTATAACTATTTCAGCTCTATCCTTGAAAATTCTTGCGTATGTACAGTACAATATACAGACTGACAAATATCTGTTCCATACTTTTATGTGCAGTTATTCAAATAGTAATTATCCTTACATTAGCTCTGCTCTAGTGCATCAGTTTGTTTGTTTTTTATAAAAAGGAAAGAAAGGAATTCACATTATTTTTCACTTACCAAAGTTTTGATCAGTTAAGTAGTAAATGTTTTTTTTTTTTTTTTAATAATTTAGTTTTTAGCACTGGTGCCAACAAGCTAATTATTATATAATATATAATATATAATAATTATGCTGACAAGAACAAAAAATATTTGCTAACATAGCATCATTAAACTGCATACATTGTTCAAATTTAAAAATGCATGCAGTTTCAAATGCTGCATGAAAATTAGCTGGAATAACTGGCTTTTATAAAAAAAAGTTGTAAAAACAATATGACAGACCTCATTATTGACCCAGTTTCATTAAGTGTTTCCTATTGCCTTGTTAAGCACATGGTTTCTCTGGGGGTTAGACCTTCTGCATTAAAAACAGATATGAGGTCCCCTACACAGGAATCTGTCCATAAATCTATATGTTTAATGTTCATGGTGGATACCGTTAATAATAAATAAAGCTTTTTAAAATGCTAAGATTTAATAGTAAATTAATTATATTGTTATCTATTACCTTCTCAAATACTCTGGGATAAACCCAGGACCCTGTGCATGTAAAGCAGGTGTTGACGAGTTTTAAGATTCATGCATGTCAGATACTGCTGCTAAATCAAAAAGCTCTTGAAAATTCTGAAGGAATATGGCACTAAATACATGGTTCCTCTAGGGGTTGAACCCAGGACCTTTTGCATGTAAAGCAGGGATGATGACCACTACATCACGATGCCTACTTGAACCAGGTCAACTGTTTATTCTTCATGTATTTCAGATTGAGTGACTAAATCAAAACGCTCTTAAAAATGCTGAGTGGTAATGGTGGGAACCAAGTTCCTCCTAAAGGTATGTCCTGCACAAGAAAAAAAAAATGCAAAATTTTATATGTTAAAATAAAAAATTACATCATGTTCTGGCTCATGAGTCATGATTGTCAGGAAACAATCCTAAGACATACCAGCTTACTGACTTGAATTTTGCGGTTTGTATTCATAAAAACCTGTGACGTCATTTTTGGAAGGCGGATCACGTGACAAATTTGCAGCAGCAAGTGAGTCAAGCATGGCAACGCGCAAAAGGCGAGTATTCAAAACTGAGTCTGAACGGAAAAGGGCAAGACATGAACAAGACAAGAAATGACAGAAAATTAGTATTTATATCCCAGATCATTGGTTGAAGTGGCAGGCACTACGGGAAGAGAGAAATCTTCAAATGCATTCAGATACAGCCTCGAGAGAGTCATACTGGATCACCTCTGACCCATGGTTAGACCACATATGGCCCCCCCTTCAGTTCGCTTACTTGCCTCGCCTCGGAGTTGAGGACGCTATCATCTACTTGCTTAACCGTGTATACACCCACCTGGACCAGCCGGCGAGCACTGTGAGGGTCATGTTTTTTTACTTTTCCAGTGTATTCAATACCAGGCTGACCCTCCTGGGTGAGAAGCTGACAGTGATGCAGGTGGATGCCTTTCTGGTGTCCTGGACTGTGGACTACCTGACCAGAAAACCACAGTATGTGTGCCTGCAGCGCTGCGTGTTGGACACGGTGGTTAGCAGCATGGAGCACCACAAGGCACTGTCCTCTCCCCTTTCCTCTTCACCCTCTACACAACTGACTTCAGCTACTGCACAGAGACCTGCCACCTTCAGATGTTTTCTGATGACTCTGCTGTAGTTGGATGTATCAGTGGAGGTGATGAGACGGAATATCAGGCTGGTGTGGACTCCGTCATATGGTGTTAGCAGAATCATCTGCAGCTTAATGCGACAAAGACTAAGGAACTGATTGTGAATTTTAGGAGATCACCACCACCAGCAGCCTCTGTTTTCATCCAGGGTGTCAATGTGGAAATGGTGGAGGATTAAAAATACCCTGGAGTTCATATTGACAATAAACTGGACCGGGTTAAGAACACTACCACACTTTACAAAAAGGGTCAGAGTGGTCTCTATTTTTTGAGGCAGCTAAGGTTGTTTAACATCTGCAGAACACTGCTCAGGATGTTTCATGAGTCTGTTGTGGTCAGTGCTATTCTCTATACTGTTGCACGTGGGGCAGCAGGCTAAGGGTTGCAGGTGCGAACAAACTGATCTGCAAGTCCAGTAACATTGTGGGGATGGAGCTGGACTCTCTGACGGTAGTGTCGGAAAGGCGAATGTTGACCAAAATAAAGATAATATTGAACAATACCTCCCACCCGCTTTACAACCTGCCGATCAGTCACACGAGCACGTTCAGTGAGAGACTGATACCACCTAAATGCTTCATTGAACAACACAGGAAATGATTCCTACCTGCGGCCATTAAACTGTACAACTCCTCCATATAGAAACAACATTCACTGTTATACATGTACATAAACACTGTTTATCATATTGATAATCCTGTACATATTACTCAATGACAGCATTCATTCTGTATCTGTTTATATATATATATTAGTAACTTCTAATTTTAGACTTATATAGACATTTGCAATTTTTATTATTGAGACTTTTATCTTTATCTTATCATTTCTTTATTTGGTATGGAGCAACTGTGTGCACACAATTTCCTCTGGGCTCAATAAAGTATTCTGATTTTTGCTTGACTGGTAAGTACATTAACATTAGGGTTAGGTTAACCCATCCAAAGTGAGCATCACTGAATTGTGTGTAACTTCGACATTGTTCGGGTATTTTTGTGAATGAAAGTCAATGGCAGATTTGGAAACTCAAACCCTGCAAGTTCTTGAATAGTTTTGTTCCCCGTTATTGTATTATGGTAAAATTGAGAGATGAGTAATTACAGTTCTTGTTTGGCACGAGAATACTTAGGTAAATGTAAAAAAAAGGAGAGGAAAAAAAGGGAGGAAAAGAAATCTATATACAATATATACATTCAATTCAGTTTTATTTGTATTGCGCTTTTTACAATTGACATTGTCACAAACCAGCTTTACATAGTAAAATTAATTTAAGGAGGAATCTAAAAAAATTTCTACGTCCCCCTACACATCCCTAATGAACAAGCCCACGGCAACAGTGGCAAGGAAAAACTCCCTCAGTTGACACGAGGAAGAGACCTTGAGAGGAACCAGGTTCAAGAGGGAAACCCATCCTCATTTGGGTGAACCATAAAAATACAAACCATAAAAGAGAAACCTCATTACAGTCCAACATGTAGTCTGGTTGGTTATATACCACAACTGTAAGTCCTAAATAATTATAGAAAAAGAGTTTATATCACCAGCAGTGAAAAGTCATCTTCATAGTCGCTGAGTGCAGATCTAAGCCCATATGGATCTGCATCAGCAGGAGCGAGGGGCTTCCAAGATGAGAACTCCAGCCAGCATCAGCACACCAGGACAGACCACAGGACTCATAGAGCAGAAGGATCAGGAGGATCAGGATCACCGACATCCAAGGCGTAGCATGTGTACCTCAGTAAAAGACACAATGACGTGTCTCCTTCATTGTAGTACTTGACCTTAGTGCCGCATTGACAGAGTTGATTTTACTAATCTCTTTGATAGATTAGAATAAGGGAAACAGCCATCTTCTTTGTCTGATTTCTTCTGGTTGATGCTTTAAGTGATGATTATCACTTTGAAGAGGCAAACAGTGATTTGTCTGTTCATAATAATAGAAAGTTTGGTATTTCACAAAGTTCAGCTTTAATTCAATTTAATTAAATTTAATTTGTATAGGGCTTTTTTTCAGTTGACATTATCGCAAAGCAGCTTTACATAGTAAAAACACTATGTTTTGCTCACTAATTTAAAAAAAGAATTTCAACATTTAACATTTCTTCTAGGCCCTGCGATGGCCTGGCGAGCTGTCCAGGGTGTACCCCGCCCTCGCCCAGAGTCGGCTGAGATGGGCGCTAGCC
>JAQMYF010000002.1:35038797-35056626 GCA_030014195.1 Neosilurus mollespiculum | reverse complement strand
GCCGTTTATATTCCACCTCAGACGGACACGGACACTGCTTTATGCGAGCTGCATGAAGCTCTCACACAGCACCAGACTCAGCACCGGGACGCTGCGCTTATTGTGACGGGGGACTTTAACAGTGCCAACCTCAAACGCGCAGCGCCAAGCTTTTATCAGCACATCAGCTGTCCCACCAGGGGTCAAAGGACACTGGATCACTGCTATACAACAGTGAAAGACAGCTACAAGGCACAATCTCGCCCTCCATTTGGGAAGTCTGCCCATGCCGCCATCTTCCTAATGCCAAAATAGTCTCAGAGGGAGATGTCACACTTGACGGACCAATCGGTGGCCGCTCTGCAGGACACTCTGGATGACGCAAACTTTGACAAGTTCCGGCGCATCTCTGATGACATCAACGCAGTTGTGGGATTCATCGGTAAACTAGTGGATGACACAGTTCAGAAGACTATCATCGGAATGTTTCTTAATCAGAAGCTGTTGGTGGATAAATCCATCCGCGATGCTCCGAGATCCTGTTTCGCTGCATATAGCACAGGGCTCGCCAGTGGAAACATGGACAAGTACAAGATTGCATCCTACAATATGCGCAAAGTGGTGAAGGAGGCGAAGCAGTGCTATGGACAGAAACTAGAGTCACAATTTCAACAGAGTGGCTCTAGGAGTCTGTGGCAGGGACTAAGTAATATATATATAGGACTACAAAACACCAACTTCCAGATCTTGCAGACGCTTCTCTGGCAGACGAGCTAAACACTTTTTATGCTCGCTTTGAGGCTGCAGCTCACAGCATTAACAGCATTAGCAGTGATAACATTGCTATGGGCAGCACACTTCTGGAGCATACCAGAGACACTAACTCATTCATCATCTCGCAGCACGACATGAGAAAGGCATTCAGGAGAGTGAATACAAGGAAGGCAGCAGGACCAGATGGCATCACGGGTCAGGTCCTGAAGATCTGTTACGACCAGCTTGCTCCAGTGTTCACGATGATATTCAACCTCTCCTTGGATCAGTGTATAATCCCGACGTGCTTCAAACAGTCCATCATTGTTCCGGTCCCCAAGAAACCTGAACGACTACCTCCCAGTGGCCCTCACCTCAGTAGTGATGAAGTGCTTTGAAGGGCTAGTTAGAGACTTCATTACTTCTTCCCTTCCAGCCACCCTGAACCCACTACAGTTTGCGTACTGTCCCAACTGATCTACTGAGAACGCCATTGCACACCTCCCTCATGCAGGAATTATGTAAAAATGCATTTTAGCGTTTAACACCATAATTCCCTCCATACTCACCACCCAAGTTGGGGATTCTGGGCCTCAGCCCATCCCAGTGTCGCTGAATCTCCAACTTCTCGACAGACAGACCACAGGCGGTACGTTTGGGCAACCATGTCTCACCCTCACTCACTCTCAGCACTGGAGCCCCCCAGGGCTGTGTTCTGAGCCTCCTGCTGTACTCTTTATATGTACTACTCTGCACACACAACACCCACACCCAATGGACATCTTGTGTGCACACTGCACCGACACTTTACATACAGTATTACTTATAAAATACGTCACTACATTTATATTTTATATTTTATTTATTTATTTATTTTAAAAACTTTATATTTTATATTTTATATTTTTATATTTATATTTGACCTTTAACTATTGGTTTGTCCTTCTAATAGTTATTGTTATTGTTATTTTTCTTCTTGATATTGATAGTTTTTTTTATCCCTCTTCAAATATAGTACAGTCATAATAAGCATTTCACTACATACTGTAAAAGATTGTTAGCACACTAAGAGCTGACCTGTATTTGTTATGATTTGCTGCTTTGTGGCACTGGTGTAGCAACAGCTTTCTTCTGGCATTTCGACCACTACAGTTTTGGTTAATTGTTGATTGTAGATAATTGTAGTCCTAAATCATTTCAGTAGAAGAGTTTATATCACCAGCAGTGAAAAGAAAAATCATCTTCACAGTTTCTAAGTGGGTATTTTGGTCCATATGGATCATCAGCAGCAGGAGCGAGGGGCTTCTAAGATGAGAATTCCAACCAGTGTAGCACATCAGGATGGATCACAGGATTCAGAAAGCAGAAGGATCAGGATCACTGGTATCTCAGAAGTAGCATGTGCACCTCAACAAAACAGGGGGGGGGGGCGGGGGGTGTTGTTAGGAATGTTTATAACAGTGTAATGGTTAAAAAGCGAGTTTATAAGTGCTGAGTTCAAGCAGGGACTTTGACATGACTGACTATGATGGGTGGAGATAAAGACAAGGGTCATTTGGATAATTTATGTTGTCATTATGATTTAAAAAGAGCAAACATGATTGTTCAATAATAAATTGCTTCATGCAACCGCTAACCATGAGTGAAAGAAATGTTTTTGTATTATCAATTATATTCTCTGAAAAATAGCCCCAAATTTTTTTTTTATGTACACTGGTATAAATACATTAATATACGTATACAGTCGTAAATACCTTACACATAAAGGTTTCGATGGATGCATCATATTTCAATAGAAAACAGCACATTGTAGCCTTAAAAATGCTAACAATTTACGTATTAAAACTGTAAGTCACATACATATGTGTAAAAAGGGAAAAAAACAAGATGAAGTTATTTTAGATATTAAGGTGTTGGCCATCATGAATCCAGTGTAAACTAATTTCAAGAGTGCGCCATGAACGGCCTGTTCGGCTTCCTGTGCCCATTTATGGTCTTTCTGCCTTTTGTGCTCTGATTGGTTGCATGAAAACTGCACACTTAGTGTGCTAGGAATCAGGACTGGATGGGTGGAGCTACTGCAGTGCAAGTCAGCTAATCAGAAGGCCCAGCACTCAGTGAGGCACTTGTGTCAAAAACAAACAAACAAAAAAAAAACCCTATGAAAACCTTGTTCTTATGGCCAGATCAAACGGTCCAGACGGACAAATTAAACACTTAAACATTCAGGGGTCAAAAAAGTGGAAAAAAGTCATCATATCATCATATTAATGTTCCTAAAAGTTAATAATCACCCAGCAGGCTAGTTAGCTTTCATGAGCTAAACTTCCAGGATTGCTAAAGGGATTTTAAAGTCCCACACCTACTCTTACTGAAAGACTTTTCACATGTTCCATTTCTGTATAAGCATATTTCCATTTACCTGCTTAATTTTCATTTTAACTGAACTAAAAAAAAACAAACCATGGAAAAGTGCATTTCAAAGAAAAACTCTCTGATATCACAGATAAGTTTATACTCCCACATGAGATTTTTCTTTTTTTTTTTTTTTTAGCTGATTCACTCACGCATTTGCTGAGCCCCTTAATCCTTGAAAATATTGTAAATTAGTATGCTTTCCACACAGAAAGTACAACAAATATACAGCCAACTATAACCACCTTTGTAGAAGCTTAAGAAAACTTACTAATGTGTTCACCTTTTCTTGTCAGTGCTTTAATTAAAAGGGGACGTGGTAGAACCTGCTTCACCCCAGGTCCCAATCACTTGTTTATTGAAATGTGCCTATTAAACCCACATCTGTAGACCGAATCAAAGGCCAGTGCTTGTTGCCTCCCTTCTACTCTTGGTTCTCACCCCAGCCTGTGCATTAAGCCTTCACGGCCAGGCACTTCGCTACTTAATTGCTTTTGCTCGACAAGTGATGCACGCTGTCCACTTGGGATCAATACCGCGTTCCAAATAAAGCCTAGATCTGCTGAGAGACTAATCAGACCCTGCAGTGGAGATAGTGAATCCAGGAGAGAGGTTGAGCTTGGAGGTTGGACGAGTCCCTGTGTGTTTCATTTTTAAGAACTTTACCCTAATTATTCCATGTTTGATGCATCAGTCTTCTTGGACCGCCACTGAAAAGTGTATCGATTGTGCCATCTCATCAATCCTTCCTTTAGCCATGTCCACAATTCACAGAGGCTATTTGTGCAATTCATTTTGCCATCATCAGACTTTCATTTGATGAATATAACAAATGATTTCAGAAAGACATTTTTCTGGTCACAGTTTCACTCAGAATTATATGGAATTGGAAAATATGCAAAAGGGTCACCTAGGCTGGCCGTGATCAATATTTGCTTGTGTCACAAGGTGATTTGCTTTATCGCTCGTCGATTCCTGTGTGGACGCCACTTTATTATCTCTTATTCACCTGTTTTTATCTTGTTTTGGTTCTGTACAATAACAATATCAATAACAAGATGGCGTGACTGAACCAACAATCTTGTGCAAGCACAGTAACTTGCCAGTGCAACACCGATTTGTATAAAGTGGAAAAATCAGAGATCAAGGGTTCTGCACTTTTGCTCACCTCAAGCTGGCAGTGTTAACTAATATCATGGTGGCCAGTGCAGGGGTCATTAACACTCGCGTACAGGATGCTCTTTATTTAATCTACCTGGAACAGAATTGGAAAGTTTACCATGATTCTCTTTCTGTATTTCTGTATTTCTTTTTCTATTGGCTGGTAGGTCATGCAAGTTGGCACAAGTAAGTCTTTTGAGAGATAAGACTTTTGAAATGCTGTAGAATTACAGTTTGCCATCACTGGAACTAAAGGCCCCAAAGATGTTTCAGCATGGGCCTTTCCCTGTGCACAAAACGTAGTCCATGATGGAATCATTGGCATGATTGCCAATGCTGGAGAGGCCTGCACAGATCCTAACCTGAAACCCCACTGGGCACATTTGGGAAGAACAGGAACAGTCACTAATGGTTTTATGGCTGAATGTGCAAATCCCCATAGTCATGCTCCAAAATCATGAGGAATGCCTGTTCTGAACACCTTTGGTGATACAATGTATAGAATGGACTTGAGATTCGTGCGACGTATTTTTCATCTCTTATCTCATGCAGTGCCTTTAATTTGTGTACTGGTCTGTCTTTTTTGGCAGTGAGGATCAATGTATGAGACGATACAGAATGCTATTAGGTTAGTAAAGAGAGGTTTGTGAGGAATGTTTACTGACCACATTCTGCTTCAACCTGAAACTATTGTCCATCTGAGATATACCTTTGTCACAGTTCCTGCATGTCGTTATTTTTAGTTTTTAAAATTCCATTTGGGGAATAAATGCCTCACTGCCATGTTCTGCTTCAGATGTTATCTTTTGTATCTGAATATAATTTGCATTAAAACACTGTTGAGAAATATGGTGGTTGAATTCTGTTTTGTGTAGAGTCTAACCTGTTTTGTGTAGAGTCTAATAGTGCACATGCAATATTGGAAAAACCTGGTCTGTTCAGCCTTGACATCTCGTTTCTATACACTGGATGCATGTGGAGACTTGTTGAGACCTGTTAATTTAGTTTTCGTGGCTGTTTTTTTTTTTAATTTTAATTATTTAACCAGATTGCTATATCTTGTTCTGTCGAGGGGACAGCAGTGGTTTAGTGGTCAAGGCTCTGGGTTGCTAATCAGAAGGTCAGGGGTTCAAGCCCCATGACCCCACCAAGTGAGCTCCTGACTGCTCAGTTGCATGATTGATATGAAAATGTAAGTCGTTTTGGATAAGAGCTTCTGCCGAATGTAAATGTAATAAAATTTATATAACCTCCATCAGATATTGTTCTATCCTACAGCAGTGTGTTGCTGCCACTCAGGTAAAAGAAAAGATCTGTATCATGTTATAACATGAGAAGTTTATTTTTATTACTTCAAACTTTTCTTGTTATCACACTATATTTTCTCAGTATTCTGGCATACACAATTATCACATTATAACAGTGTAATATTTATTACATTATAACATGAACATTTTTAGGTTATTACAGTATGTTTTCATGGTATTTTAACATACAAACTTAAAAATACAATTTTTAAAAATAAAATACAATTTTTGTGTTTTCACTTTTTATAATTTTCACATTATACTGATGTACAAAATGATCACGTTATAATTTTGTTATAAATAAACTTTTATTGTTGTAATAAGATAGTATGTGAAAATTCCATGAAAGGATATTGTTATTACCTGATAAATGTGATACTGTTATATTGTGATCATTTTATATGTCAGAAAAATGTGAACAGTTTATTGTGATAAGTCTGAAGTTATAACAATAAACTTCAAACTTTATAACTTTATGATGTGATACTGAATTTATTTTATTTTCTTCCCTCCTATCCAGCTCAAATCTGCCAAAAGGCCTCAAAGACTTTCCTACAGAAAAAATTATTCCAAATCAAGTCCATAGTCCTACACTTTTTTGTTTTATCTTCCATTTTCAGTTCATTTAGGATGAATATAAAGGTCATCATCTTCTTCTTCCGCTTGTTCCGGGGTGGGTCGCGGGGGCAGCAGCCTAAGCAGTGAGGTCCAGAAGTCCCTCTCCCAAGCCGCTTCCTCCAGCCCTTCCGGGGGGACGCCGGGCATTCCCAGACCAGCCGAGAGACATAGTTCCTCCAGTGTGTTCTGGGTCGACCCCGGGGTCTCTTCCCAGTCGGACATGCCCGAAACACCACACCATGAAGGTGTTCGGGAGGCATTCTTATCAGATGCCCGAGCCACCTCAGCTGGTTCCTCTCAACGTGGAGGAGCAGCGGTTCTACTCCAAGCACATCCCGGATGGCCGAACTTCTCACCCTATTTCTGAGGGAGATCCCTGCCATCCTCCGATGGAAGCTCATTTCAGCCACTTGTATTCGCATTCTTCTTCTTTCAGTCACTACCCAAAGCTTGTGACCATAGGTGAGGGTAGAAACGTAAATCGTTTAGCTTAGCCTTCCGGCTCAGCTCCCTCTTCACCACGACGGACCGGTACAAGCTCCGCTTTACAGCAGAGGCTTCAACGATCAGCCTGTCAATCTCCTGCTCCATCCTTTTCTCACTCGTGAACAAGACCCCGAGATACTTGAACTGCTCAACTTGGGACAGGAAGGTTTCATTAAATTTAATTTAATTATGGGTTAAGGGCCTTGCTCAAGGGCCCAACAGTGGTGATAGTGGGGATTGAACCGCTGACCTTCAGTTCAGTAACCCATCACCTTAACCACTAAGTCACAACTGCCCTTGTGGTTGGTAGAAAGTGAAAAATCTGAGATCAAATGCACATGCTCGCGCCTCTTCACGAACTGCTGCGCATGCGTGTTTGGGATCGGCCTAACACACTCGGAGGGAAAGCGCTATCCGCCCCTTGTACGAATGAGCTCACAGATTGGCTGGTGATTGCTGTAAGTGATAAGGAAGAGAGCATATGCCATCCTTCCTTCCCGTGAGAGCGCAGCCAGTTAGCTCCCATGGACTCCCAGTCGTGGATGACTGTGGCATCAACCTGGATTCGAACTTGCAATCTCCAGGTTGGTAGTCACACACTGGCTGAGTCCATTTTATTTCCAAGAGATACCACTGTATTTTATCTTTATTTAAATATACCTTGGAACTGAAATGGGTAACTTTAAAGTAACTGCACATGGTCTAGCATCAGCAATCAGGTACAAATTTCAACGTGATACTACCACCACCATGCTTCTCTGAGCGAACAGGTTTTTTATAATTAAACACAGACTGAAACCAAAACTTTATTTTTTATTTGTTTTGATAGCTCCATGATCTTCATGATGGTGTTCTCTAACACACTCTAAAGCCTGTTAGAAACATTCATTTATTCATTTGTTGAACCGCTTAATTCTATAAGAGTCGCGGGGAGGATGGAGTCTGTCTCAGCCAACTCTGGGCAAAGGCAGGGTACAGCTTGAACAGCTCACCAGACCATTCTTGCTTTGATGCAGACGTGCTAACCACTATACCACTGTGCCACTGTCATGTGTTAAAACAGATATATTTATATTATACCCATGGAATATATATATATAAGTTATATATACATATATATATATGAACATATATATAAGTTACTCACTTTAAATACACAAATGTGTACTCCATGCTGCTGATTATGGTTGCAGCAAAAATGTATTAAGGTGTCTTACAGCAGTGGGGTGAAAACCTATGCAATGACTAATTTTATATTTTATGTTAGTAAATACATTTATTGACAATATATAGGCCTTATACCCACTTTGGTGATATGGAATGTTTTGTGCAGATATAATATTCCAATAATTTTTATTTCTATTCCAGGCTGTAAGATCACAATACGTGGAAAAGTTCATGAGGGGGAATTCTTTATGCAAAGCCTCTCTATTGTCCCACGAGTTTCATATCTGACTGTCTACCTTACTTGCAAAATGTGCTGATCCTATAAGCAAAATATTACCAGACCTGTCTTCTTTCACTCTCTTTTATTTCCCCGCATGTTCTCAGGTCTTCCTCGTGACATAGAGCACAATTATTACCCAAATAGTGATTTCAGCAACCAGGTATTATAACACTTTTGCAATAATACCTCCTGGGTGATATAAAGATAATTACAGGAGATGCATCAGTACAAACATTCATTCATTCATTCACTGCCAAACTGCTTAATCCTACTAGGGTCGTGAGGAGGCTGCCACCTCAGTAGAAACAATTAAAAAAAATGTAACAGCAACAGACAAGCAGGGTGTCATGGTGGAGCACTGCATGTGTGAGGAAACTAATCAGAAGTGTTATAATGAAGTGTTATAATGAAGAGTTATAAAGAAGTGAATAAAGCAGATTGTCACAATAAGAACAATGTTGTCCTCATACAAACTCACTGAGACTGCAGTGGACTCTTAAATGAAGTAAAGCTAAACTTAGAGTAATATGATCCTCTCCTCTTAATATCACCAACTAATCATGCAGCAGTATTTTAACATAGGTGCGAATGTGCCAGAAAGGACAGAGTGTAAATATAAAATGATTTCAGCTCCCTGTGATCTCAGTGAGATGATGCAAATATATCCTTTTACACATCTAATAAGAAGAAACATAAAAGAAGACTTGGTCTTCAAGCAGCTGTACACTTTTCCTTGTACCACATTATTTTACTGTGATTAGGTTCATAAGAGTTGACGTCATGGCCTGAGAAGCATTTTTACAATAATGTGTACCATTTTTCCTAAATGTATATAAAATTAGAAAGAGCATCCATAATATTACAGTGACATGAAAATACACTCATCATGAAAGATATCAATTAGGATCAATACATTAAAAGAAATAGGCAAGGTTTTAAACACAACAGCCTATACTACATAGGTACGACACAATCTGATTGGTTGACTATCTTGAGAAAACTGACATATTTATTAATTAAAAATATATTCTCGGATTTTATGTATTCTTCTACAAGTTGATTTATGCATCATTAACATTGGGATAAGTTTAATTAGAACAATTATGCTGCATCACAATCAAATCATGAAATTATCCTGATAATGGATATAATAAGATAGATAAGATTCACCCCATGGCAGACTCCGGAAACACTGAGACCCTGAACTCTAAACCTAATTTTATTTTCTTCGTATGTATGCTCTTGCAAGCATAGAGATACAGCAATACAAGAGCATAAATGACAAGGGGTTTCTAAGATGAGAACTCCAACCAGTAGTAGCACATCAGGATGGATCACAGAATTCAGAGAGCAGAAGGATCAGAATCACTGGTATTCCAGAAGTAGCATGTGTACCCCAGCAAACAGAGAGAGGCAGAGAGAGGGGGACTTTGCTAGGTATGTATCGGTATGTATTGGCATGACTGACTATGACAGCGTAACTAAAAAGAGAAAACCAGAAGGAAGACAGTCATGACACTCCAAATTTCTCATAGGTGTGAATGTGAGAATGATTGGTCCAGCCATTGGGACTGTACAAGCTACTAATGCTGGTTCCAAGCCCAGACAAATTGGGAGGGGTTGCATCAGTAAGGTATCTGGTGTAAAAATTGCACCAAATTAAGTATATGGATCATATGACCTGCTGTGGCATCCCCAATCGAACAAAAGCAAAAAGAATAAGATAAGAGATACCATGGTGTTTTGATTTAGTTTGAGTTTGGTCAAAAATAAGGAAAACAAGAAAATTCATTCATTCATTCGCTGAGCTGAGCTGTTTAATCCTACTATAATCGGGTGGCTGACTCTGGGCAATGGTGGGGTGCACCCTAAAAAGCTCATCAGTTCGTCACAGAGCCAACACACAGACAACCATTCACACTCACACCTAGGGGCAAATTGAAATAGCTAATTAGCCTAATTAGGTTACAATTTAGAAACAAGGTCAACTGGCTACTCTAAATTATCCATAGGTGTGAATGAATGTTTTTAGTAGGGAATAGGTTTTGCCGAGGGCTTGAAACCCACCCAGGTACAAACCATGAAAGTTGCCCAGTGCATATGTAGAGGGCCACATTTTGGTTCATGTCAATGAAAACTAAAGACAAAAACTAAGAAGATCAGTCCAACACTGCTTTCAGTATCATGCTCAAACTTAACTGGTAGCTGATCAGGTTCCATGCCCATGATGCTCTGCTCAGGAGCGCCGCTACAAATACAAATCACTCTGGAAAAGGGCGTCTGCTAGATGCCATAAAATGTAGAATGTTAGGGTACTAGCCGATCACTGAGATCCATGAAGTTTGAGTAAGGAGCTATGGTTGTTGGGTCTCAGGGGAAGATAAAACTGTGGAAGTACACCTTTTGAGACACCACCATCTTTTGCCAAACTTCTTCATATTTGAAGACACTGATCAGGTTCAGTGGTCATGAGGTGCTCAGAAACAGTGAAGAGAAATGCGTACAGCATTAGAGTTTGGGTGTTTGGAGGTTACAATACAATACAATCAATACAATTATCTAATAAGCCAATTAAGTGGAAGCAGCACAAATGATAAAATTATTTTTATACTCTCAGTACTGTATACATTTTAGTTACAGTTGTCAAAACTGACTGAAACTTTTATTGCATTCACAATTGCATGACAACATAAAATGTTGGAAAAGTTTATTTATGTGGTAACATTTAGTACAAGGTATGGAATGCTTATTTGTCTCATTATTTATTATTTATCTGAAATAAACAGTTGGAAGTAGTCAAGCAGCTTGTAATCTTTGGTATCAATCAGCACACACCACTTTGGGAAGTCTAGCAACCAGGTGGGTTCTCTGTATTGATATCAAGGATAATCATTGCAACAGCTTTTCCATCTCCATCTCCAGTGTGTTCAGTTTTGCTATGAACTTTTCCTCAGCTGAATACTTTTACTTTATATGATATATTTACCAAGCTGATAATAATCAGCACACACCATGCAGAAAAAAATCCAAAAAAATAGAGGATCAAACTCGCACAGATTACAAAACACATCTAACTCAGGTAGGCAGAAAAACTTTCATAGAGCACAACACCACCAAACATGAATGGATTCACGGAATATGAACTAATTAAACCAATAATTAAACTAATAAGACAAGTAAAGGAGGAAATCGGGAAGTGAAAGGCAGTGAAAAGAAAACTCAGTGTTAACCTTTCCTTCTTTCTCTCCAGACCACAGTGGGGAAACACGAGAGATTAATTGCTTGATTTATTAATCGATTTCTTTCTTTCTTTCCTACTTTTCTTCTTTCTTTCCTCCAGGACTGAAGTCGATTCAATCCTTAAAAGAGCCTTAATCTTCAGCTGCTCTTCAACCAATCAATTTATTTCACCGAAACTTCCTCAAAATCTTATTCCCTTCACCATCGTGCTCCTCGTATTTATTTTCTTGAATTGATTTTTGGGATTTCCCCTAGCAAAACATGCGCTTTGTCACTGGTAATCCACAACTCCATACATTTGTCAAAGCAAAATTTTCACAGAATCTTCCGAATATAATTCCATTGTGCTTCTACTGTTTAATTTTTGCATTAAATACCCCACCCCAATAAAGTCCCCACACAAAACCTGGACTGTGTTATTATTGTAATATTGAAGATTTTCAGTGCTAATGGAAATATGCGGTAATGGCGTCACAAGTCTTCTCTGGAAGAATCATATTACTGCTTGTTGTTGTTTGTTGTTGTTGTTGGTGTTGGTGGTGATGTTTTATAACATTAACATATAACAGCTCTCAAACATTATACACAATAAAAATAGAAGAGTGTTTCCTTTTTTGTGCAGTTGCATACAGTGGTGTGTATGTGATTTGACACAAACTTGGGTTACCTGAGTGAATCTATAAATAGCCTTAAATTGCTCTACCGGTTATTTACAGTCCTCCAATTGGACCATGAGACTTTTACTATTGCACCATGTGTCCCCTGACATCAGAGCAGATGCCGTTCAACTCCACCTCTGATTGAAAGATAAGAATTCCATGTAAGCTAAAGGAAATGGTCCTTGTCTGATTTTATTTCGACAGCCGCTCTGTCCTCTTCCTGTCTCCTGCCACCTTCTGATTGACTCCACATTAGCCATTCACTTTCTTTATGAATGAAGTTGTCTGATTCAGATGATCACTCTGATTATGCAGTAACCTCAGCTATTTCACCCTTTGTGTGAGAAACACGGTGTAACTTTAAACAGTGTTCAAAACAATTATTAATCACAAAATTAAAATTAATATAAAGTTTACAGGTGAGAAATGAAGCAGGTACAGGTGTACAGTTACATCACTTGGCCTAGGCCTGGTTTTAAAGAAGGCTGTGTATAACATCAGGCAGTGTGATGTAGGGAATGAACAGGACAGGGCATGCTGTTTAAAAATTCCTCAACATATGTGGAATAAAATAGATTTATCAGGAAGTTTTGCCTCATTTATATTTTTCAGAAAAGTGTTTCAAGTCTTTTTGTACCTCACTGTTACCCACAACAATTTGGTGCCCATACAGGGACAGCAATAAATAAAATTAATTAATTCAATTCAGTTTTATTCATATAGAGCTTTTTACAACTGACATTCTCGCAAAGCAGCTTTACAAAATAAACAGAAATTTAATAAAGAATTACTATGTAATAGAAGTATTACTTACATTGCATGCAACCAGAACAACTCCAATGTCCTAACAGCAGTGGGTTCAGTATTTTATTGTTGTATTAATATCAGAAGTGAACTTTAAAAAAAACGTAAGTTACATTACGTTCAAAATCAAGAAAAAATTTTACCAGTTGGTGGCTTATAAACCTGAGAGTCTCTGAGGTGCAGAGATCTGTGTGAAGGCAACACATTACAGGTTAACCTCAATCAAAGTCAATCATTTTTATTCATAATATAATTAATTTAGTTTTAATAGGTGGCTTGTAGTGGTTAGCACATCTGCCTCACAGCAAGGAGGGCCTAGGTTCGAATCCTGGGCTCGGCGATGGCGTTTCGGTGTTCCGGTGATTGCATGACACACACACACACACACACACACACCCATGCTCACATGGGATTCCGCCAGATACTCCGTGTTCCTCCTACAGTACAATGACGTGTACATCAGGCTGATTGAATGTTCCAAATTGTCTCTAGGTGTGAGTGTATTTTATTCAATTTTTTTTTCTGTTGCAGTTTTGATGTGGAGAATGGACCGTCAGCGGGGCGAGCACTGGACTCTCAGGTCAGCCCAAGCTCCGGTCTGGTCCTGCAGGGCAACTTCCCCCACAGCCAGCGGCGTGAGTCTTTCTTGTACCGCTCCGATTCAGACTTTGACCTCTCACCCAAAGCCATGTCTCGAAATTCTTCCACTGCTAGTGAGCTGTAAGTATTATTACTCCGCTTGGTTCTTTGCTCATGCTTCATGGCTTGATGAGTTTATATTAGAAAGATTGCTCTGTACTCTGTAGTGTCTCTTTTTTTTTATCCGGTACTGTGCAAAAGTTTGGGCACCCTTAAAGAAATGATCTAGAGCCAACTGACTTCAAAAATAATGAAATTAAATGTTTGTGCATCAAAACAGAAATATCATAAAGAGCAGCAAAGAGTAGTAAATAAAACAAAGTCAGGATTTGGCATGAAGATCTTTGTATTGCTAATGCTTATTTTAAAAATGTTATCAGGGAGAATGTGTGGAGTTTTATAAGGAAATTAGCTGTAGGTTTTACTGAACATCTTACAGAACCAGACAGAGCTCTCCCGTAGGTTTGGCTGCTACACTTACTGCTTTATTTTTGCAGAAAAACCCAACAGCCTTCCTTACGGTTTTGTCTGAAAAGTGTTTTGTGTGTTATACTGCTTTTATCACTCACTGATTTGCCTAACCGCAAAGGGAGGCTGGAATCTATCTCAATTCGGAATAGCCAATTAGTCTACTGTACATGTTTTTGGACTGTTGGAGGAAACCAGAGAACCCAGAGGAAACCCACACAAGCACGGGGAGAACATGTATACTCAACACAGAAATGCCCTCACAGAGCCCGGGACTCAAACCCAGGACCTTCTCAGGCGGACGATCTAACTGCTACACCACCGTGTCGCTCCCTTAACTACATGCTGTATAAATGAGATAAAAAATTTAAGTTTAAGATATGGGTGTCTGCCAAATTTTAATTACTCAATAATGTTGAAGTTGTGAAATAAAAATTAAAAAAGGGCAGTGGTGGCTTAGTGGTTTAGGTGATGGGTTACTGTGACCTGAAGGTCAGTGGCTCATTCTCCACTATCACCACTGTTGGGCCCTTGAGCAAGGCCCTCAACCCTCAATTGCACAGTTGTATAAAAAAAAAAGATAATTGTAAGTTGCTCTGGATAAGGGCATCTGCCAAATGCTGTAAATGTAAGTAATACATTTTATATTTAAATAAATAAGGAGCCCAAAATGTTTGCGCAGTTCTGTACAAATACATTAAACAGCTATGATGTTCAACATTCACGTCTACAGTAGATATTACTCCATCCTTTATGAACATTGTTATCCTATTCGTGCTTCATGTTGACATCATGTCTGTTGATGTCTTTTTGCACAAACATGCAAGTGAGGTCATGAGACTCCTTTTGTTTTGTATTGTTTTCTCAAGGGAAGAGGGCTTGAAACAGTGGGAAGTCAGTTGCCTGCCTCGGTGAGATAAGCGTGTGGCAACTCTATTTTCCTTTCACAAATAGTTTTTTGAAATATATTTTACTAATACTAACATCCCCACCAGTCACCAAGCCCCACTCACATGCTCGTTTTCCCAGCCCCATGTGGTTCAGAAGAAACTGAGGTCTGACTTAATATATGATGCATGCACCTTGTTCTGTCCTTATTGATAAATGATTTGCATGAACCACCGGAACAATCAGCTGCAGTTTACATAGCTGATATTTCTGTCATTTCTATATCCATATTTTTTATTTATAGCTGTACATATAATAACTCTGACTATTTGAGTATCATCCAGGAATATATCACAAACTAACTTTGCACTTTTATGGCTGTTGTTATTTATACATGATTATCTTGCCTTGGATACAGAAGTGCGTCAGACCCCTTACCTCTCACTTCACTCTTACTACTATCACTGTGCACTAACTTAAAGCATTAAGTTATGCATTAATGAATTACTCACGTAAAGCGGTACAGTTACAACCAGAATCTCATTCTACCTACCTGAGGTTGAACCTAATGGGACAATATTGTGCATAATTTTTACCCAAAACAGTATTAAAGTTCCCCATTCAGTAGTGAAGATCCCGTCTGTGTTTATCTTCCATTATCAGTTCATTTTGGTTGAATATAAAGGTTTCCTGGTGAAACCACCCCACCTCACAGACTTAAGAGTCATCCACACATGAAGCGATAAGTGACCAGCGAAATGAACGAGGAGAGACGAAATTTTCTCAAACAACACAAAGTGGGCAGGTATGGAGTTCAACTGCGCTGAAATTTCACACAAAGTGATTTGAGTGATAATCAATCAGAGCTTAAAGATGCTGTTAGATGACTGACAGATGCCCCCAAACATTGAGTTCCTCACAACATTTTCATAGTGAATCAACAAACATTTGGCTTCGCCCATGGGAAAGCAGCTTATTACTGGTGTGTCCTTTATGACTATACACAGAAATTTAACAAGGATGATAACCAGAAGTGCCATGCTCGGGTCCATGTTGATCAAAATTTCCTTTGAGTTTATATTTAGATACGTTTAACTCTTCCTGGTTCATGGTGCACAAGAGTCTTCTGTACCAAGAGTCTTCGATTCCTGTGTGAATGCCACTGTAGTATCTCTTATTCACCTGTTGTACATCTTGTTTTGGTTCTGTATCTGTTTATAACAATAACAATACTGTGTGAGCGATTCATAAAAAAGACTGAGATTGAGTGTTCTACACTTTTGCACACCTCAAGATGCCGATGTTTACTAATAACATAGCGGCCGGTGCAGGGGTCATTAACACTCCTGTAAGAAAATCATTGTGGCCAATTCCATTTAATTTCCTAGAGACAACACTGTACTTTATTAATGTACTTGGGAACTGAATGGGAAACTTTAAGAACTGTTGATCTGATGAAATGCCTGGAAAATTATAAGAAATTGGGCTTTTTTGTTATTTCAGACATGAAGACATGATTGTGACACCATTCGCACAGGTTAGTAAAATGATATTCACATTGTGCCATTCTGTTCTGTGTACCGGTTTTAGTGCAGATGTTACATATAGATGTTCCTCCATGTAGGTCTTGGCCAGTTTGCGGACAGTGCGGAGCAACTATGCAGCATTGACTCATCTGCAGGATCGGGGAAGTTGCAAGTAAAAGAGATTGTCTGGTTTATATTTGTCCAGAATGTTCTACTTTATTTTAATATTTAATAGTTTTATCTATTTTCAGCCTTTTACAACTTTTTAATCAGTTGAACTTACTGCCTTTTCCTTTCTTTGTCTTTAGACGCACTTCGGGTAGTAATCCTCCTTCTGTGTGCAAGCAGAGTGTGCCAGGTCAGTGGCTTTGTGTTTAGTTTGAGATAGAAAGAGACAGAACTTATTTTGTAATCAAGCCTACTAGGTTTAAATAAAAATACTACACCATAATTGGGCATCGTGAACCACACAGCAAAAACATTTTTAAAAATCCAGAGAAAGAAATCAGTGACATATCAAAAGTTAATAAACACCATCATTATTAAAGACTTATAGGTAGATATACATTAATATGGGCGGCACCATGGCACATTGGTTAACACGTCAGCCTCACAGCAAGGTCCTGTGAGGGCGAGGGTACATCTGTGTGGAGTTTACATGTTCTTGCCGTGCTTACGTGGGTTTCCTCCAGGTACTCTGTTTTCCTCCCACAGTCCAAAAACATGCACAGTAGGCTAACTAGCTGTTCCAAAATCACCCCTAGGTGTGAGTGTGAATGATTGTGTGTGTTGACCTGCAATGGCCTGGCGAGCTGTCCAGGGTGTACCTCGCCCTCGCCCAGAGTCAGCTGAGATGGGCTCCAGTCTCCCAGCATCCCTAATTAAACTACTTAGAAATTGAATAAATGAATGGAGATTCTTCACAGCAGTACTTCGACTCACTTGGAGATTCTCCATAAAATCAGTTTCATTACGACGGGGATTATTTTCAACACACAGCTCAAAAGTCCGAAGCCTCCTGTCAGAGAAGCCCAGCCCCTCCCTTTCCTGGTGAATTGTACAGTCACTCTGTTAACTGTGGAAATGGAATCCTACGGTTTTGTACAATCTGACTCTGGCTAAGTTCACCCTCAGACCAACCCACAATTGGCCCTCTTTAAAAATCAGACATCTCTTTTACTCTTGGTGTTCACAGCATAGTGAGTTCCTATAAACTACTTATATTCATTCATTCATTCATCTTCTTCCACTTCTTCCGGTGTCGGGTTGCGGGGGCAGCAGCCTAAGCAGTGAGACGTCCCTCTCCCCAGCCACTTCCTCCAGCTCTTCCGGGGGGACGCCAAGGTGTTCCCAAACCAGCCAAGAGACGTAGTCCCTCCAGCGTGTTCTGGGTCGACCCCGGGGTCTCTTCCCGGTTGGACATGCCCGAAACACCACAC
>JAQMYF010000002.1:35024588-35038697 GCA_030014195.1 Neosilurus mollespiculum | reverse complement strand
GAACTCCTCCACTTGGGGCAAGACCTCATTCCAGACCCGGAGGGGGCATTTCACCCTTTTCCGACTGAGAACCATGGCCTCGGACTTGGAGGTGCTGATTCTCATCCCAGTTGCTTCACACTCAGCTGCGAATGGCTCCAGCGAGAGCTGAAACTACTTATATATTAAACCTAAAATAAAAAATAATAATACATTAACCAGTTTGATTCAATGAGTTTTACAGATAAAACCTTTGTATTGAGGGGTGTATTGGCTTTTGATATGTCTCTGTAGCTTGAGGATGGTCATAAACAGTGAAGGTAGTGTACCCAAGGTTCTCTAGCGGAATGTTGCCCAGAACATCAGCCTTCTTCTGGTGCCTTGTTCATATAATCCATCCTGTTGCCATCTCTTCTTCACAGAAGTCACGTACATGCACCCAGCTGTTGAAATGATGTAAAAGCAAACATGATTCATCAACCCTGTCCACCTTTTCTCACCATCTTTCACCTTCTTCCACCTTCTTTCACTGCTCCTCATTCCAGTTTTGATGTGCGCATTATAGGAACTTTTACTGGTGGACAGGGGTCAAGCATGTGGCCTCTGATTAATCTGCAGCTACAGTAAGCAGCCTCTGCAAAACGTTGTGTGTTCTGGCCTTTTAATCATAGCCAGCATTTACTTTCAGCAATTTGTGCTTTTCTGTGGAATCAGACCACACAAATTAGCCTTCACTCAAAATGCATATCCGTGAGCCCTTGGTGCCCGTGAAGCTGTTCCTAGTTCATGGTTTGTCCTTCTTTGTACCAGTTTGTACACCAGAAACACCCCATAAGACCTGTGGTTTTGGAGAGGAGTCATGATAATACTTCCTTGTCAAAGTCACTCAGAACCTTACGCGTCCCCATTTTTAATTCAGTTTTATTTGTAGAGTGCTTTTTACAATGACACCAAGCAGCTTTACATTAAAAAAAATTCTTCTAGAAACCCTACACCTTTTTCCTACTTCCAACACATCAACTTTGAGAATGGCCCATTCACATGCTCCATAATATACCCCACCTCATGACAGATGCCACCTCTCAGTGGTTTCAAAGTTATGGCTGATTTGTAGCAGTGGTGACCCGTGTACTCCCGTTTCAATGGTGTTTTTCCCCCCCTTTATGTTCATAGCTCAATAACCATTCCCTTGCAGATGAGGCATACCAGAAGTTGGCCATTGAGACACTGGAAGAACTTGATTGGTGTCTGGACCAATTAGAAACCCTGCAGACACGTCACTCGGTCAGCGAAATGGCCTCCAATAAGGTATCGTTTTTCAGTACCATGTTCAGTACTGTATTATCTATTTATCTATTTTATCTTATAGTTTTCTTTTTATTTGTTAGTAGTGATACTAGCTGATTTTAGGGATCTGTGATCTTTTGTATGTAGAAAGGGGGTAGTTAGGACATTTTCCCTGGTGGGTTATGATGCTGGGGGATGCTGTATGAGCAACAGTCTAAGAGGTGTAATCTCTTCATGTATCTTGATGGAAGCTAGACACTAGAAAGTCACATCTTGGTTATTTCAAGAAAAAATGGAAAAAAACTGATCGTTGATTAGATTTAGGCCACAGTTATGTAAATGCTGATATTAAAGCATGGCTATTGACAAAGTATGGTACATACCTTATCAGGCGCCATCAATCAGGGGTGCTTCTCAAAACCATTAAATTACATTCTTGTTCTCCTCACCTGCATCTCAGTCCCTCCCATCGAAGAAACCCTAAGAGACACAAGGAAATTATGTGAGGAGCGTGGAATCTAGGAAATGTGTTTCAATAGAAAATAGATGTCATTTCCTCTGAAGCGCCACATGAAGCTACGTCTGTTTCTGATGAGCATCCGACGGGTTATTTATATGCTGGCACTCTTCTGGGAAGGCTGCTCTCATGTATCCTTGCTTATCACTTCTCAATCCTTCATCCTTGCTCCTTGATACAAAAATAAGAGAATTGGGACGGCCCGGCAAAGATGGCAGGCCAGAAGAACTACTGGTTCTAGCGAGGAGCAAGGAAATGACAAATAAAAGTTTTAATATGCACCCCAGGTAAAACCTAGTTAGTCCCAATGTAAATAACTAAACAATGAAAATCATATGATAACATATTTCCCACAAAGGTTGTTTCAGTCACAATCAATAACCAAACTCTAATATTTATAAAGCATTTAAATAAGTGAGATTTAAACCCCCGCAGTTGATCATTTTTTTCCATTTTCCTTAAAATGACCAAGATGTGACTTACTAGGTGTTTCTAGAACAGGTCATAGCTGTCATGTGATAGGGAAGAGTTGAGACGATGTTGAAAAATAAGCCACGTATGGCCAAATTCAACCTATGAACTTTTCAGCCACCATCATACCTGTACCTTATTTGAAATGCATGCAAATTCACCCTCACGCTCTAACACACACCACCAAGTTATCTGCTATTTAGTGTTAAATATAAGAAGGTACATTTTGAGTTTGCCAAAAGGCATGTGGGCGACTCCCCAAATGTATGGAGGAATGGTCAGATGAGACTGAAATTGAACTTTTCGGCCACCAAGGAAAATGCTATGTCTGGCACAAACGTAACACAGCCCATCACCACAAGATCACCATCCCCACAGTGAAACATAGTGGTTGCAGCATCATGCTGTGGGGATGTTTTTCAGCAGCAGGGACTGGGAAACTGATCCGAGTCGAGGGAAAGGTGGATGGTGCTAAATACAGGGATATTCTTGAGCAAAACCTGTTTCAGTCTGCCTGTGATTTGAGACTGGGACGGCGGTTCACCTTCCAGCAGGGCAATGACCCGAAGCATACTGCTGAAGCAATACTCGAGTGGTTTAAGTGGAAACATGTAAATGTGTTGGAATGGCCTAGTCAAAGCCCAGACCTCAATCCAGCTGAGAATCTGTGGTCAGACTTGAAGATTGTTGCTCACCTGTGGAAACCATCCAATATGAAGGAGGTGTAGTAGTTTTGCCTCGAGGAATGGGCAAAAATCCCAGTGGCAAGAAGCGGCAAGCTCATAGAGACTCATCCAAAGCGACTTACAGCTGTAATTGCCGCAAAAGGTGGCTCTACAAAGTACTGACTTGAGGGGGGGTGAATAGTTATGCACGCTGAAGTTTTCTTTTATTTTGTCCTATTTGTTGTTTGATTCACAATAAAAAAAATCACATCTTCAAAGTTATAGGCATGTTCTGTAAATGAAATGATGCAAACCTTCAAACAATCCATTTTAATTTGAGGTTGTGAGGCAACAAAACATGAAAAATGCCGGGGGGGGCGGTGAATACTTTTGCAAGGCACTGGAAATGTGCAGGCATGTAACTAATGTCATGATAGACCACCCGTCCATGAAGCTTCTGCTGTGTGTAGTACTAAAAATGCTATAACTCGACTCTATAAATAGGCAACATTGTGATCTCATATCCCTGGAAGAACCGAATACTTGGATTCTAAATGGATATGTCTTCAATTCTCATCCACATTTGGGTTCAAACCCCCACCTCACTTCACTTTTTTATATTCTTGCATTTGTTTGTAAAATATTTCTTCATTTATTTGCCAAACCAATTAATCCTATCAGGGTCATGGGAGGCTGGATACTATCTCATGATGAAGACGGGTATACTCTGTACAGCTCGCCAGTCCATCGCAGGGCCAACACCAACACATACTCACACTTATTTGGAACGGCCATTTAGCCTAATGTGCACCTCTTTGGATTGTGGGAGAAAGCGGAGTACCCAGAAGAAAAAATACCCTCGCTGAGCCCTGGTCTCAAATCCTGGACCTTCTTGCTCTGAACGTACATGCTAACCATTAGCCACCTTGCCGTCCTTTCTTAAAATATTTCTAAGGCTAAATACATGAAATACATCCTTTTTTTCTAAGGACATATAAAAAATCCTATTAATTCACATGTAGCTTGTTGAAGCAGTTCCTAAATATGTCTTTCATTCTTATCTATTCAGATTACTTCTTTTTGTCTTCTACACCATCATGACTGGAGCTGCACTGTGCTTTATTCATATTTATCCATCTGCCCATTTCATGCATATTGTGTATGCGGAGCACACCTTCAACCTCATGTGCATGCACACACATCCCTCCCTGCTCAGCAGCCAATCTGATTGGCTCGATCGCTGTTGTCGGGAGTAGCTGATTGGAAGCATGCTGCCAACTGGGGAGGGGGATGTAGCCTGTGGAAGCATCATAGTCCCTCATCTTTCTGTATGTACACACTGCCGTAAAATAGTGACCAGCATTGATGTGTTGTCTCTGTGAAGATGTCTGGAATCTGTATCTTTCTGTTTTTGATGGGCAGCAGTCGGAATTATTCTACCTGGATTACATGTGCTTTCAGACTACAGTGGGACTCTAAGCTGCTGGTGATGTGACTGCAGGCACTGTTCCATAGAGGACTGTGCTGGATAATGAAAAAACACTTTTTCCGTCCACAAGGTTTGCTCGGTAGTTTACCTCAGTTTGGCTTTGTACATGCTCTCATGCCAGAGATGCCACACTCTGGTAAGTGCGCTAACTCTGGATGCATGTCATTCTCAAGTGCACAATGTGAGCGGAGAGGTTAGAGATTTAAAATGGCTGGAGCCTATCTCAGCCGAAACTGGCTGAAGGTTGGGTACACCCTGAGCAGCTTGCCAGACAACACACACATACACACACTTCTCCTTTGGACTGTGGGAGAAAACCAGAGTACCCAGAGGAAACCAATGCAAGCACAGTGAGAACATGCAAACTCCACACAGAAACCTCTAAGCTGTCGCTGGGTGGGAGTGTGAAGAGTTGTGTTTGTCATCCCTGCAATGGAGCGTCAGGCTGTTCGGGGTGAACCCTGCCTTCGCTTGGACTTGTCTCAGATAGGGTCCAGCCTCCCTGCGACCATTATGTGGTATGATTGTGACATAGTTGGTGCCAGAATAGATGGGTTTTATTGGATTATATGTATTTTAAAAACAGTTGATCTTCTGGGGTTCTCCCACACAGTAATGATTAAAATTAGAAGAAAATGGCCAGACTGTTGGCTACAGTATCTCTTTTTAACCATGGCAGAAAAGCATCTTAGAACAGCTACAGCAGCAGGAGACCACATCCGATTCCATGCGTGTGTGTGAGCATAGATGTGTTTTGTGGTCTCACATGACTTTTCTTTCATAGTTCACTTGCATGGTCATGCAACAGCCTCTGTAGAGACACAGAGAATTTCACTGAGCAGGTGTTCTCCTCTCAGACACCCTATGTACTCCCGGGCTGCGTCTACTATCTACCTGAGTTGCCAAGTCTTGTGTATTTTTTCCTTTAAATGCCTTTGAACAAATATTATCTTTTCATGTCAGCCACTGGATACTTAAACTATGGCCACATTCAGACACATGGGTTGTAAATGTACACTATCTTTTTCAATCAGAAATTTTATTCATTACAGACACGAACTGCATGGTTATATTAGGCATTCGGTTATTTCTCTGAGCCGATTTTACAATATGGATTCACGTTCCTTGCTCGCACATTTCTGTGTGGAGTTTGTATGCTCTCCCCGTGCTAGTGTAGGTTTCCTTCGGGTACTCTGGTTTCCTCCCACAGGAGGAATTATTATTATTTTGCATCATTGCATCATTGCCACCAGTTAATTGGCATGATTGGCATCCAATGTTCCTCCTCATAGATATGATATTATAAGAAAGATAGACTTCACCCCACACCAGACTGCGGAAGCATTGTGGCCTTGATCTGTAAACTTCATTTTAATTCACTTCAGTTTTATTGGTATAACACTTTACATAGTAAAACAAATTTGATAAAGAATTTAAACATTTCTTCCTCAAACCCTACACATCCCCAATGAACAAGTTTGCGGCGACAGTGGAAAGAAAAACGACATGAGGAAGAAACCATGAGAGGAACCAGTCCTCATTTGGATGAAACCAGATAAAAATACAAGCCATGTAGTAGAAACTTCAATACAGTTTAACATGAAGTCTAGTTGGTTATATTATAACTGTAATGGGAATCGTAGTCCTAAATAATTTCAGAAGAATAGTTTATATCACCAGCAGTGGAAAGTCGTCTTCACAGGTTCTGAGTGGATATTTAGGTCCTTATGGATCATCATCAGCAGGAGGGAGGGGCTTTTAATATCAGAATTCCAACCAGTAGTAGCACATCAGGACGGATTACAGGATTCAGAGAGCAGAAGGATCAGGATCACTGGCTCTCAGAAGTAGCATGTGCACCTCAACAAAACAGAGAGAGAGGGCGGGGTGTTGTTAGGAATGTTTATAACAGTGTAATGGTTAAAAAGAGAGTTTATAAGTGCTGAGTTCAAGCAGGGACTTTGACATATACACACACACACACACACACACACAGAGAGAGAGAGACAGAGAGCGAGAGAGAGAGCTTGTTAGGTATGCTCATAATAGTGAAATAGTTAAAGAAGAGAGTTTATCGGTGCTGAGTACAAGCAGGGACTCCGGAATATTTATGCTTTCGTAAGAATAGAGATAGAGATAGAGGACCAAAACAGGCTAAATAGTGAGAAAATTCAATGAAGTTTGCAGCTCAGGAACAAAGTGCTTCAGAAATGGCAAAGCTGCCTGCCAAGGTGTGTAATAACTGATCTATGTTATGATATCTATGTTTCTCCTCAGTCATAACAGACAAAACATCTGCCTGCTTTCAAGACTTCCTGATCACAAAAACCCAACAAAATTGAGTTTGGTGAAAAAAGGCCTAATTCTTAAAAATATATATTTTTAAATGGTTCTTACCATCAAATAGTTTAATTCATGTCTAGGATGAAGTGGAAATGGCGCTAACTGAATAGCATGCTAACCCCATAGAGCTCAGTGATGCTAACTAGCTAGCTAGCAATATGACTCTGTTTTTTCACTTTCTTCAGTAACTGAGTACATACAGCTAACGTGACACCACTGCATCAGCGCTTTGCTCTTTGCGCTCTCAGCAAGGTAGCCTTTCCTCTTCAAAGTACCTAGCGCCACCTAGTGGCAAGAATAATTATGGCATGTCTCAAACTCATTCATTCATTCATTCATTTATTCATTCATTCATTGTGTAAGCTGCTTAATCCTAACATCTTGAACAGCTCACCAGGCCATCACAGTACTTTATATCAATATTTTAAAAAATATTTTGAACTAATAATAAAACATTTATTGAATCGGGCTTTCATATGATATGGAGAATTATTCAAACACAAAGGGTGTTATCCACTTCTGCCTTCAGCCTTTGGCCTCTGGGAATAACACCACCCTGATCGAATAAATCTCTATATCGTATTTCACATACTTCTAATTTCAACTTCTAATTTTATTCTTCCATATATATATATATATATATATAATATATTTTTATAAGTAATTTTTTTATAGTGTGACTTTTATCTTTATCTTATCCTTTACTTGGTAAGAAGCAACTGTGTGCATTCAATAAAATTGCCTGAATTTCTGAATTGCTCGAGTTTCTGATAAATAATCCATGATGTTTGTCCTGTGTGCAGTTTAAAAGAATGCTGAACCGTGAACTCACTCAGTTGTCAGAGACGAGCCGCTCAGGAAACCAAGTGTCAGAGTTCATAGCAAGCACATTTTTAGGTAAATCACAGCATGTCATACAGAAATTATCATTCATTACAGTCATTTGGTTGAAAACTAGGGTTTCAAATAATCTTAAATAAATCTTACACATGTTGAAAAACACTTGACGGCTTTGTGTTTATTATAGTATGGAATATTAAATGTTGGTAAGAAGCAGTTCTCTTGAATTTAAATGTAGTTTTGTTGTCATTGTTTCAGTTCTTATGTGGGAATGTTTTAAATGCATCTATTGCATGCACTATATATTTATTATAATTATATTGTTTGGCATGCAGTTAGTGCAGCTAACTGGGTTATCAAAGGCAAGCCATGTTTCTGACTGTGTGTTGTGAGAGGCATGTAAAAAAACCATTGCTGACTTTCATAAAGAGTAGCTGCATAGCCGTCAGTGTGTTTCCGCTCTGCGATGGCCTGGCGAGCTGTCCAGGGTGTATTCTGCCCTCGCCCGTAGTCAGCTGAGATGGGCGCCAGCCCTCCCGTAACCCTAATTAGGATGAAGCGATTCAGAAAATGAACAATGAATGATGAGCATGTATAATAAGCAGTCCTGTTAAGATGGGTTTTTGCTGTGAGTATAACAGTATGTAGGATGGAAAGCATGTAGATGAGAAGACGAAAGAAAGGCTGAAAACAATTCTAAACATATAGTCTGTTGTTGCTATGGGGACTGCAGTGATGCCATTGGGCTGCTGTGTGTGTCAGTGTGGGCTTCAGTAACACTGAGATGAACATGACACACATTAAAAAAGAGATTCCTTTGATGAACAGAAAAATGTTTAACTTTTTTTAAAACTCCTTTGTTGATGTTATTACCTGTTATTTAGAGGAAAGTAGGGGTCTGTGATTTAGGAGTAGCAAAAGAAGTCTAGTTCAAAATGTAATACCTTCAAGTTCCTCCTGAATGGCAGTAAAAGAAATGAAGACGTGTGCCAGTATAATATTGTTCAAATGTGTGTAGAGAAACCGCACGATGTGGAGATCCTGTCTCCACCACCGAAGGAGAAGGAGAAGAAACGACGTCCCATGTCTCAGATCAGTGGAGTCAAGAAGTTGATGCACAGCCCGAGCCTTGCCCCCAGCTGCATACCTCGCTTCGGGGTCAACACCGAGCACGAGAGCCTGCTGGCCAAGGTGTGCCATTCACATACACAAAGAGCATGACTCATGATAAATTAACATGATCAGTTATGAGACTCTTTTAATGATAAATCAATTTATTTGTTTAAAGATCTGAAGTAGTAGTAACCTCATTCTCACTAACTTATTTGCTGAACTACCTATTCCTACAAATGTCCGCGGGGAGGCTGAAGCCTATCTCAGCCAATGCTGAGCAAAGACAGGGTAAACACACACAACCATTCACACTCACACCTAGGAGGAATTTGGAACAATTAGCCATATGTGCATGTCATTGGAATATGGGAGGAAACCGGAGCACCGGAGGAATCCCACGTACCCAGAACATGCAGACTCCACACAGAAACACCATCACCGAGCCAGGGACTCAAACCCAAGACCCTATGACTACGCCACTGTGCCGCCCTAGTACTAACCTGTTTATTGTATATAAAGTATTGTGCAAAAAATTAAGGCACATGTAAAGAAATGTTATTAAGAAAAGATGTCGTATATTTACATATAAATCTCATTCATTTCATTTGCTGAACCGCTTAAGGTTGGGTCTCAGCCGTCTATGGGCAAAGGCAGGGCATACCTTGAACAGACTTACATATAAATACACTGCCAAAAAAAGGTTGCACAGTCTAATATGGAGAGCATTTACCTCGATCAGAGCATGTAATCTCCATGCATTGATGCTCCAGTTGGTCCAGTTAAGGCTCAGCAACATTAATGTGGCAATAAAATGAAGTCAGCTGATGATCTGAATGCACTGAATGAGCAGGTTATCACATCAATGGACTTTTTCTCCCCTGATGGCACAGATATAAAATGGGGACTCAAATAATGAAAGAGTGGTTCAGGGAGCATGAGGAATCATTTTCACATGTATCGGCACCCCAGAGTCCCGACCTTAACCCTACTGAAAGTTTTTGGGATGTGCTGTACAAAAGACATGCAGTTAGGTTAACTGGCTGCTCCAAATTACCCCTAGGTGTGAATGTTAGTGTGAATGTTTTTTTTGTGTGTGTGTGTATGTGTGTGTGTGTTGCCCTGTGATGGGCCGGTGAGCTGTTTAGGGTGTACCCTGCCTACACCCAGTGTTGGCTGAGATAAGCTCCAGCCTCCCTGCGACCCTAATAGTAGGATTAAGTGGTTCAGCGAGTGAGTTAGTCAGAATGATTTCAGTCTGATCAAATGAACTCTGATCAAATTGCTGAAAAATCATGGGAACTTAGTACACTGCACAGATACTAAGAGATTTCATAATAACACGAGTCTTTTAATTCCAGGAACTCACAGATATCAGTCGCTGGGGCCTTGATATCTTTAAAGTAGCAGAGCATTCAGGGAACCGACCACTCACAGTGATAATGTACACAATTTTTCAGGTACAAAACTTGAACCAACCTTCAGTTCCTTGAATGATTAGTAAAAATACAAAGTGAACTGCTGTATAATATTATTTCATATTTTTTAGGAACGGGAACTACTGAAGTCCTTCAAGATCCCAACAGACACATTCATCACCTTCATGATGACCCTAGAGGGCCACTACCACACTGATGTGGCCTATCACAATAACATCCATGCTGCTGATGTAGTGCAATCCACACACGTTCTCCTCTCCTCACCAGCATTAGAGGTTCCTTTCTGCTCTTACTCTTAAGCAAACTAAAGGAGCTGAGATTTTAGCCATGAAAAATAATAATAAACAGTAACCTGTTCTTTATTTCAGGATGTCTTTACTGACCTCGAAATCATGGCTGCTTTGTTTGCCAGTGCCATACATGATGTTGATCATCCTGGAGTGACAAACCAATTCCTCATCAGCACTAGTACATTTCTCCACAATTATTTCTAAATGCATTATGTATAAACAGTCACTGAACAGTTATTCTTTCACGGGCTCTTCAGTGATTATAATATACAGTAAGTGTCTTGGAGTTCAGTCAGTTTTACTCTTGTGTCCTTTCAGACTCTGAGCTGGCTCTGATGTACAATGATGCATCTGTGCTAGAGAACCATCACCTGGCTGTGGGTTTTAAACTTCTCCAAGAGGAAAACTGTGACATCTTCCAAAACCTGAGCAAGAAGCAGCGGCAGTCATTGCGCACAATGGCCATCGACATGGTGAGACCCTGATCTGGAATTTATCCTTGACTGCGTTTAATCTACATAATAGTATCAAGAGAATAGTACATTTATTTATATTTGGTCCATCAGCAGTTACAAACAACAGCACAGAAGAAAAAGACAGAAATTTTACACTAACTTTAGATGAATAAGTCTTCATTATAACTTTTAACAAAAAAAAATCAGTGGATAGTAACTATAATGAAATAAATAAATAAATAAATAAATAAATAAAAATAATAATAGGGCGGCACGGTGGCGCAGTGGTTGGCACATCCGCCTCACAGCAAGAAGGTCCGATGGGTTCGATTCCCAGCTCGGGCGTTTCTGTGTGGAGTTTGCATGTTCTCCCGGTGCTTGCGTGGGTTTCCTTCGGGTACTCCGGTTTCCTCCCACAGTCCAAAAACATGCACAGTAGGCTAATTGGCTGTGAGTGTGAATGGTTGTGTGACTGATGGCCCTGTGATGGCCTGGCGAGCTGTCCAGAGTGTACCCCGCCCTCGCCCAGAGTCGGCTAAGTTGGGCGCCAGCCTCCCCGCGACCCTAATTAGGAATAAGCTGTTCAGAAAATGAATGAATGAATGAATAATAATAATAATAATAATAATAGGAAAGCAAGGTAGCGCAGTGGTTAGCACGTCCGCCTCACAGCAAGAAGGTCCTGGGTTCGATTCCCAGTCAGAGGTGTTTCTGTGTACAGTTTGCATGTTTTCCTCGTGCTTGCGTGGGTTTCCTCCTGTTACTCTGGTTTCCTCCAACAGTACAAAAACAGGCTGATTGGCTGTTCCAAATCACCCCTAGGTGTGAGTGTGAGCGTGAATGGTTGTATGTAATGTCGCCGCGGGCTTGCTCATAAGGGATGTGTATGGGTACTACTACTATGAATAATAATAATAATAATTATTATTATTATTACTACTATTATTATTATTATGATAAAGACAATAACAGTGACCCTACGATGGAGCTGTTCAGGAGGTGAGCTGTTCAGGGTGTACCCTGCTTTCGTTACGTGTTGGCTGACATAGGCTCCTGCTTCCCTACTGGGATTAAGTGGCTCGGCAAGTGAGTGAGATGAGTGATAATAATAATAATAATGATAACAATAATAATAATAATAATAATAATGATAATAATAATAATAATAATAATAATAATAATAATAATTAAGGATACTGGTGCAAATTTAACTTGCATATTCATGCATTTACTAATTTTATCTAAAGGAGATTTCTATTTTAAACATTTTCATACAAGTTATGTACTATTTTATGACTTACCTGAAACAGGTTTTAGCCACAGACATGTCCAAACACATGAATTTCCTGGCAGACCTGAAGACCATGGTTGAGACAAAGAAAGTAACTAGTCTTGGGGTATTGTTGCTGGACAACTACTCGGACAGAATACAGGTCTGAATTATGCTTCTGGGTTTGTAGATTATTCTAGAATTTCCTTCCTTTTAGTTAAATTGAAATCTCTAATTTTTGCCACCTTCTGGCTTTAGGTTCTCCAAAACATGGTTCATTGTGCTGACCTAAGCAACCCCACGAAGCCTCTGGAGCTCTATAGGCAGTGGACAGACCGCATCATGGTGGAGTATTTCACCCAGGGTGACCGGGAGCGAGACAAAGGCATGGAGATTAGCCCTATGTGTGACAAACACACTGCTTCAGTGGAGAAGACTCAGGTACCAGAGCAACATGAGCAGCCAAGGAGTTAAAGTGTAGAATAGGCTGCAGTTTTATTTTCCTAAAACTTTCAGCAAGTTTTTTAAAATACCGTTATAACAGAGAAGAGAAATCTTTCAAAATGAAGTGACTTATTGGCAGGTCCATCTTCTCTCAGTTCGGATCAAATTAGTCAAATAAGTTTAGTCCTCAGAATTGAGGTCACCGTAGACATAATTCAGGTTTTGTACATTTTTTGGCCACATTGGACTCCTGTTGGCTCTCGGATCTTCTACTTCCATACATTGAAAACCTCTAAACACTGTGACTCACTAAGCTTTGTGCAGCAAGTTTACTAAAGTATAAAAAAATTATGAAAACAATATTATTTATATATATATATATATAAACAATTTGTAATAAGAGAAAGAAAAAAGATCCAATGTTTCAGAGCATTTTTTAAAAAACTAGATAAATCGATGTAATCATCTGCATCCAACATTCGTTGAAGTAAAATATCAGGGACATTGGCTTTAAAATTATATTTAGACTGCTGTTGAATTTCATGTGGTAAACTATTCCAAATTTTGACACCTATTCTTGAAAAAAAAATCCGTTTTAAATCCAGTCTTGAACCTTTAGTAAAATAGTTTCTGTTTGAGGATGATCTTGTTCAATGAGAATGGATATCAAATTGAAAGATAAATACATTAGATATGTTTGAGGGAGTTAAATTATTGGATATATCATGCATTAAGATTGCTCCCACTTTGAAATAAAGAAGATCCAAAGGTAAGAGGTTAAAAGAGATAAAGTAAGGTACTGCATGGGAGTTGTAATCACCGAAGTGCATTAGACGTAAGGCACGTTTTTGGAGTATCAGTTGTTTGTTTCGGTGTATTTTGGCAGCTTGGCCCCATGCAACTATACCATATAGTAAATAAGGTTGGATAAGAGATCTATCGAAGTGTAGCAAGACACTCAGTGGAACAAAATGTCTTAGTCTGGCGATAATGCCAATTAGTTTACTTATTTTTAAAGCAATGTAAGATACATGATATTTCCATGAGAGATTTTCATCAATTAGTAAGCCTAGGTATTTGATGTAAGTTTTGAATTCTAAGGAAATGTAACTATTTGAAAGATGGTGAAATTTATTTTATAACTTATCATTTTCTGTCTAGGTGGAAAGATTACAAAATTAGACTTCTTTATGAAGATAAGTCGTAGACTCTTAAAAGTTCAGTGCTTATTAGAGTTTCAAGCAATTTAAGATTTTTATCAGCATACAACAAATTAGTGTCACAGCAAATAGATAAAATTTGAATCAATCACAACAGTTAGATATATCATTAATACACTGCAAATTAAAAAGGAGTTCAAGTATCTCGGGGTCTTGTTCACGAGTGAGGGAAAGATGGAGCGTGAGATTGACAGGCGGATTGGGGCAGCGTCTGCAGTTATGCGGTCGATGTACCGGACCGTCGTGGTAAAGAGGGAGCTGAGTCGAAAGGCGAAGCTCTCGATTTACCA
>JAQMYF010000002.1:34980665-34991720 GCA_030014195.1 Neosilurus mollespiculum | reverse complement strand
CCAATAAGCATTCAAGTTTATACAGCTTGGAGTTGGAGATTATGGATAAAATGATGATATGGTCAAAATAATCACTTCCCTAATAATTGTGCACACAGTGTAATAAAAAAAACAATCACATTAACAAAAACGAAAATATTTATTAAAGTTTACTGCAAATAATGTACAGCATTTCCTCATTTCTATTCTCAAAAAGACAAACCACACTGAAAAAAAGTGAAACCAAGAACAACAACAATAATAATAATCAGATGTTTTTTTAATCATTCAGGTGAAACGGATTCCTTCCTGTAGAAGAATAATTTAACCAAAACTTGATTAACATCCAACAATTTTAATATCAGATCTTTTTTCTATTTGGTATTTTATGAAATTTAGAAAAGAGATTTTTCGATCAGAAGGACTGTGACTGGATGGGGTCCCCCCCCACCCCCAAAATGAAAATGATCCATTCGAATTAGAATCAGTAAAAGAGGTTCTGTACAGTCTGAGTCTGTAGAGAAGATTCAGGTGAAAGAAGGTGCTGGGTTTGTGTTCAGTGCTGGTTTTTAACACCCTGCGGTTTTCCAGGCTTCTTGTCTTGTGGTTGTCCGCGGCCACCACCTTGCATGCCTCGTCCCCGGCCACCAAACACACCTGAGAAAAGGGATTTTTATTCAGCACACTGCTGTTACCAGGATTTACTCTGATGAACACTGGTGTGTAAATAAAGAATGAAACTCTGGGACATGTGGCAAGAGGGGAAATATCAACCTTCCACTTCCATCACAGAGCATTTACCATCATCATCATCATCATCATTCATTCACCAAGCCACTTAATCCTACTTGGGTCACTGGGAGGCTGGAGCCTATCTCAGCCGACTCGGGGCAAAAGTAGGGTACACCCTGAACTGGGCAACACACTCACACACAACCATTCACACTCGCACCGAGGGGTAAGTTTGAAAAGCCAGTCAGTCTAATGTGCATGTCTTTGGACTGTTGGAGGAAACTCGAGTACCTGGAGGAAACCCACTCAAACACAGGCAGGACATGCACACTCCACACAGAAACGCCCTCGCCGAGCCCGGGACTAAATATTAAACTATTAGATCACAGATATCTTCACCATATCATCTTCTTTATCATTTTCTTTATTAGGCCATCATCCACTACATGACCTCATGAAAGAGCTGTTACTATAGAAACTAGTGAGGTACTCACAGTGCAGGGTACCTCCGCTACACCGCATGGATAATGAAGGAAAAAGGCCATATATGGGGTCAATCATAAATAAATAAATAACACAGGTTTTAATGACCGGCGTGTCCATTTTACAGTTTGTTCTATTACGTGGAATAATTAGCGATAAAACTCCCATTGGAAGGATTTCACGAGGTAGCTGGGAATTTGACCTTTCAAGGTCACTCAGTGTGGAAAGTACCTGTCTCATTAAAAAGCCCTTTTTTTTTTTCTCATTAGTGTTTCACAGTAACATGTCTATCAGCATTAGTTGTTTTTTTATTTATTTATTATATTTTAAAATTATAAGCGCTCAATCTCCAAAACTTTGTGACCTTCCCCTTTGACCTTGACATTCCAAAATCAAATCAAATCACCTAAGGTACCAAGGAGTTCGGTGAAAATGCGCGCACGGGTGTGGTCAGGATTCTGCTGTCAGACGAACGGCGACGATTATAATACCCCTGCTCAACCCTGCAGGTAATAACGTATTAAACAAGTACGATTATAAATCCACCACCTGCATGAATCACCACTTCCTGCTCAGGTTTGGGTATTTAACAGAACTATAATTTAAAGGTACAGAACATCATTAAATGTAATCGTGTCTTGCTGCGTCTTACCTCGGCCTGCCCCGCCTCCTCTGCCCTTTCCTTGCTGTTTATTCTGCTGCATGCCACCCCGGCCCCGGCCCTTGGACACGACTTCCTCTTTCACCATGTCAATGATCTCGTCAGGGATCCGCAGGTATTTGATGGTGCTTCCTCGGATGTAGCATTCTGGCATCCTCCAGAACTTATCTCCGTCCTACACAAACACACCCAAGTCTTAAAGCAAGAAAAAAACGCCTCTTATACGACATGACTGGATCAGAACACTGAGTGGAGCATTTACCCGCGAGGTGCAGATGACTTCTCTTAAATTGATGTTCATCCAGTTGTCACAGCTGACCAGATGACCATTGTATGTCTCGCCATTCTTCAGCTCCACCAGCTGGAAACAGTTACGGTCGTTAGTCACACATCATCGAACTGCCTCTCCTAATTTCTGACGAGTGCGCGCTTCACCCCGGAGATCAGTCGTTTACTACCAGTTACCGCAGGGTCCATGGATTTAACTGCATGATGAGTGGATCCTGCTCTCTCTATTCTGCCCATCAGTGCAAAGACATCATCACTGCCTGGACCACAGGACTGCTGTTCACCAGATGTGATTAAATGACTCATCACCAAGGCCGTTACGGAATGGTACGTGTGTCATGTAGAGCTAGGGCTGTGCCATATGACAAATGAAAATGTTTATCACGTGTCACGACTCTCTACAGAAACAGGTTCCATCATTTAAACGGTTTATTTGGGATCTAGTGGCGCGACTGCACTCAGATTTCTATAACTGTGCTGTCAGTCTCTCACTCTGTTAGTCTCTCCGCCTCTCACCGCTCCAACCAACACTAACTCGAGCGAGCGCCACACTGCTGATTCCCAACGCGATCACAGTAACATTATGATGCGGCTCTTCGGCCCATAGAGAAACAAACTGGTTTTTAGCAGGTTTGCAAGTTGAACCAATTCTGAACCGGCACCGGACCAGAGCAGAACCACTGCCTAGTTTGTTGACCAATAAGCTCTCAGAAATGAAGATAAACACTGGAATTTCTAGAACAGATGCAGACACGTGATTATCATGGCTGACCTTACCATGGGGTGGTTCTGTGCTGTTTTCAGTAAAGACAGTGGAAGCTGCAAGAGAAAAGAAAAAACAGATTCAGAAGAAAATCCCTCTGTGATCCGTCTTTACGAACAGCAGTGCAGATCATCGCCTGAGACTGACAGGGTTCAGAGGTCAGGATAAATAACCGCCTTTTAAACTCTCCTTGTGTGAGAAGGTGATCTGGCAGAGTGGAAGTGCTGTAATAAAGAGAACGTACTGCTGGACCTAAAACCATCTCAGGGGGTTTGGGGATCTGATTAACATTCACAGGGTGCACATAAACATCTATACAGAAATAACAAGATGTAATAACTGACCAATTTTATGATGTAATGCTTCACCATCCACCACTGACAGACAGACAGACAGACAGATAGATACAACTTGGCTTGTTAGAAAATAGCATCAACATTTACAGAATGTTAATATAAAATGTGTAATATAAAGACTTTGAGCTCACAGGTCTGCACGTCTCTAACTGAGCCCAGTGATGAAGCCAATCCAATGAACCAAAGAAAACAGCACTTCGCTTACATGGAAGTATTTAAACTTCAAAAGAACTGATGTACAACAGGCGAATGTAATATGCAAAAGTTGTCGTCCACTTATAAAAATCCCCACAGGAAGCAGCATGATGACAGTAAAGCCACTGCAAAGAAGCCAACTGAGCATGAATCCACTCCCAGTGCATGTATTTATATCTTCACCCAGCCTCTGACTCACCCACAATTCCACCTCTCTGAAAATCTGACAATTTAATGAACACCAGTCAGACTGCTGTATAAAGGTGCACAAAGTTGTGCTAAAGGTATGCAAACATGCCACGCCCTCCTCAAGAACTGTCAGATTTTCAGAGAGGTCGAATTGTGGGTCAGTCAGAGGGCGACAAATAGCCGACAATTTGAATATTCGTCCGTCAACGGTAAAAAGGTTAACAGTGAAGGTAAGATCACCACGGATCCACGACCAGGTCGACCCGGACCGTCGGAAAGATGCCTTCGCTCCGTGAAGAGAGCAGTGGAGAAAAATCCCCGCAGACATTGCAGAAGACCAAACGAGTTCAAAGACTGTTACGCGCTACCGTCATCAAATGGGCTATTAAGGCTGAGCAGCAAGACACAAACCTCTTCTTCCATCAGCAAATGTTCTTTCTGGACTCTTGGGTGTCTTTTTACTCAGGTCCGCTCTCTGTACAGTTCTGCTCCATTATATCATACATGTACAGAGTGACCCAATAAAACCTCCCACCTTTCAAAGGTAGATAAAATAAATAAACATTAAATAGAATCAAATTATTATTTTCACACATGAAACTTCATTCACTTCAGTTTTTATTCAACATGATTTAAAGATGATCCTCCTTATGGTGGCCGTCATCGTCCTCTCGGAGGTGATTTCTGAAGGCTGTCGTGGCTCGACGGGTCGTGTCGGGTGGATCAGCGGCGATCTCCTGCTGAATAGAGATCTTAAGGGCTTCAAGAGTTTGGGGTGGATGAGTGTACACTCGTGATATAAGGTAGCACCACAGAAATAAATCAATCACAAGGGGCGGCGGGGACAGAGGAACGGGTCGCTACCCGACATCACCACGCCATGAGATCACCTGATCCAGAACCACTTCCCTCAGCACTTCCAATGATCTTCCGGCTGTGTGTGCCGTCGCTTTGTCTTACTGAAACTACACACCCACTTCTTCAACATCAAGGGATTCAAGCTGGGGTCGGGCCACCGACAAAAGACCTCAGCACCGCCTCTCCTCCATCACTGAGCCTCACGTGTGGAAACAATCGTGTAATTCTCTTTAATTATGAAATGTTTTAAATTACCTTCAAAATGAAGGAGGGTTTTTCGGATCACCCTGTATAATGAATCCTGAACTGAAGTTTGATTTTTAAAAACAATATCGCAAACCGAATCACAGTGTCTGCGAAATAAATCTTAATTTGATATTTTGGTAAAATCGTTCAGCCCTGTGGAGCGAGTTGGACATCCGGGTTAAAAAGATGTAAAAGGCAGCAGCCATTTTGAGCTCGGTGAAAACAAGCCATACAGTTCGGATAAAGTGTTTATGAATTTATTATAATGCAACAACTCAAACACGTTACGTTGTTTTCAATTTCATTTGTCATAATTTATGACGACACAGACAAGCTTGACGTGTCAGATAAGCAGCATTACGAGGAGAAGCTGATAGCAAGTGGACCGACTGCACAAGCTTCCAGCTGTAGAATGGGTGAATGACCCTTCCAGATGTGCAGTGGCCTAATGTCAGCATTGGTCAAAATGTCTGAGATCTATTATATTGCTAAACTATGCTCTCCTCATGCCCACACGTTGCTGTGTGGTGGGCTGTATGTCTAGTGTAAAGAAAAAGTCAGTTGAAGTTTCATATGTTGCGGTTAAGTGTTTAAAGACGCAGTAAGCGGCTGAGAGCTACAGATGTGCACTAAAGCCAGATGGATAACTGAATCCAGGGAAGTTATGGGAACCTGAATCACGTTACACTAAAGCTTGTGGACAAATTGTTTTGTCGGTGGTGAGTTTAGACTTTTCACAGGCCTTACGTCTGAAATAGTAGGAATAATGGATGCACCATTTATGTACATATTTTTAAGATGTGTGTTGGAATATTATTTACATGTGACCCCCCAACATTAATCTTGAGTTAAATTAGAAAACCGAAATTCATGAACTGATAAAATATGTAAAAGTTAGTGAGCGACGGCACTTAGTTCATGATGACTTATGTTGGCTTTGATAATTAAGTAAATGAGGAGTAGAGAAGCGAAGATCTGATCAGATGATGGTAAACACCTGGATATCCACATGCTGACCGAGTGTTAGTCACAGATCGGAAAAGTTTTAACGTCTAGAGATCATTTCTGTCTCTATCTTCCAAAATTCTCCATCTGGTTGCTTGCAGGGGACTCAGTCAGTCCACTTGTGGTCCACTTCTCCTCATGACGCGGCCTGGCTGACTGTCTGTGTCGTCATGTGACGAATGACCCGGAGGTGCTTGTTACCACGACGCTAAGCCGTTGCTAAGCGGAAGTGACGTGAACCCGCTCCAAATCATTACATATGTATTTCAGTTCAGCTGTTTATTACAGAACAAACAGAACTGTATCCATTTACATTCACAGCATTTTATCACATGTTCTTATCCAGAGCGACTTACACTTATCATTTTACACAACTGAGCGATTGAGGGTTAAGGGCCTCGCTCAAGGGCCCAACAGTGGTGATGGTGGGGATTGAACCGCTGACCTTCGTATCTGCACTAAAGCCACTACTGTCCTGCTGGATGTACCGGTTATATCCAGTGTTACACACAGTTCATTCACCCCCCCCCCCCCCTCACCGAGTGCTAACAGGAGCTCAGTTTACTGTCTGCTGCATGAAAGTGTGGAGCTAAACAGCGACTTAGTGCATAACGTGCCCGTCTTCCACCCCATTACAACAGTGGCTTGAACTTATTTAATCACCACATTCGGTTGTTCTGCTACTTTGGCTTTACACCTTCCGACTGTCACCACGCAGCTAATCGCGTGTAAACAATCCACCCGCGTGTTACTGTGAATTTCCCCAAAAGTCACAACTAAATAAATTCACTCACCATCGCGCTTTACAGAGAGAACCAGCTACGAAACCTTTGTTATAAATAAATATTTGCTGTAAATGCTAACCAAATCCTCGCTCCGACTCAAATTTAAGCCAGTTCTGCGCCGCAGTTTTACTTCCGGGTTATTATCACACACCCCGGAAATTAAAGAAATAAAAGTCCTGGAAAGTCAGTGACGTAAAAAAGAATTATTTTATGTAACAATTATTATTTTCCACGTTATTGCGCAAAATAAGGGGTTTTTTTTTGTGATGAATCAAAACTCACAGATTCCAATTCAGCCCCCGGTGTTATTTTACTCGAAATTAACCAGTGCTTTATATTAAAACGTAGGATTTTATTAAATACACAAAAACAGTTTGTACAAAGAATTAAACTGCAGGGTTTTATTATGGTCCTGGAACAGTCCGGCTTGGAACCTTTTTACACGTTGCTCTTTTTTTTAGCATCTTTCTTTCCCTCTTCTGGACGGCTTCCTGAATCCTTCCCTTGAATTTCTTTTTTTCTCTTTTGTTTTTCAGCTCGTTCTTCTTCTTCTCTTCCAAATCAGGATCCTGTGAAGATCCTCGGGTGTTAAGCATCTGTTCTGCCCTTCCTACACAATCATGCATCAAAACCAGAATCGTTCATCCGTTTAACAGAGACACTTACTTTCCCTTCGAGAATCATTTGCTTCTTTTTGTTGATTTCCTTTTTCTCATCAAAATCTGTTGCTTCCAGCTTCTACAGAAAACACAAAACATACAACTTCTTATACTGCCGAATGACTTGGTCTCCCAAAACAAATAATAAAAATCAGTCATCAGGCTTACAATCTCACACTGTCGTCTCGTCACGTTGACTTGGGTAAGAATCTTCAAAATCTCTTTCTCCTGAAGTGGATACTCCTTTAACTTGGCCTCTAAACACATAAAATGTTCCCTTTATAATGACTGCATGGACATAGGAAAAAGCCTTAACCTCTTGAGACCCGACTGTCCTCATATGGGGACATCATATTTTCTCTCATCTACCTTGTATTTCCTTCTAAGATCCTCATATGAAGGCAATTGGGTGTAACTTTTTTGCAAAACTTCTTCCTGATTAAAGATTTTAATCAAGTTCAATATTTATGAGGTGTTAAGAAACAGAAGTTTGTGTCTTATAGCGCTATAATTATTATACTGTATTTCACTATACTGTGATTTTGGGCATAACCCAGTGAGTGTTAAGCCACCAGTAATTCAGAATTCTGACTGCAAAAGGGTTGGTTTTAATAAACAACAAATACAGTGGCTTGCAAAAGTAATCATCCCCTTGTCATTTTTCCTATTCTGTTGCCTTGCAACCTGTAATCCAAATGAATTTCAAAATTATCAGCAAAAATAGCAAAGAGGTGAATACTTTTGCAAGCCACTGTATATTGGCTTGGGTTGTGAACTTACGGATCTGCTCCTCAATAGCATTGACCAAGTGAATGTCATACTGCGTGACCAGTGTAATGGAAACACCATTTCGTCCTGAAATACAGAACCAGGAAGTGAACTGCGTGTTAAAACAGAGTTGAAGTAAAGCTGAGGATTGAGTGTGTGAGGAAAGAGGATACCTGCACGTGCAGTTCTGCCGACTCTGTGAATGTAGATTTTGGGCAGTCCTGGGGTATTATGATTGATGACAACCTGCACTGTAGGTATATCCAAGCCCCTTTGGTGGTATGAGGAGTAAAAGATAAATTAAGTGGGAAACATATCAGGAATGTAAATTATAACATTATTTACATATCTCAGAGGCTAAAGTGTATTAGAAGAACCTAAAGAGAAAAAAGTTGTTATCTACAGCAGACAGCACTGATCATACCGGGCAGCTACATCTGTAGCTATCAGGATCTTGAAGATATTGGACTTGAACTTGGCAAGATTTGCAAACCGCTGTTTCTACATTACAGAAAAAGGTATTATAAAAAATGTGCAGGGAGAAGGAGGCTAAAAACTAGGAATGCAGTATACAAACACACAAACCTGTTTCATCATGGAATGCAAAGCGATGGCAGGAAATTTGAACTCACGAAGCATCATTGTGAGGATTTGGCAGTTTCTAAGCAGAAGCACAAAATCATCCCTCTGTTAAAGGTGCATTAAATTAAATCTATGAAACAAAGATTATCAGACTTATAATCAAGCAGAGTCCTCACTGTACCCTCATACACAAATTCCTGCTTGTAAAAACATAACATGGTTCGTCAGGAGTCAGTCGCGATAGGCTCCAGTCTCCCCGGGACCCTAACAGGGTTAAGCAGTTTGTCAAAAGAATGAACGAACTAACTTCGTGAATCATTATTAAAAAGAGAGTCTAAAAAAAGCTTCTTTTTTTTTTTTAGTTGCTCTCGTTAGGGGTCGCCACAGCAGATCATCCTTCATCTCATTCTGTCCTCTTTACCCGTCTCCGTCGCAACAATCACCTGCATGTCCTCCCTCACCACATCCATAAATCTCCTTTTTATCACAGTGTCATCCACATCACAGTCCATAGAGACTCTCGTATGACCTCAGAGCTCTCTTGGCTTTTAGAATAAAAAAACTGATTAAAATACCTGTATGTGATGTTCTTAATTCTGATTGGTCAGAAGGTGCTGATTAATTTATATAACAGCTCTACAAAGCAAATCACAAGATTATATTACACTATTACTCCAGAAGTTCTGATCTGTTCAGCATTTCTACAGTAAATATTTACTCTGGGATTCATCACAGCATAAACTGACTACCAGTCAACTAGTTACTGGTTTGCTTTAAGTTTTGGACAAAACGTGTGAGAAGTATGTTTGCACAGAGTCTCTGTAACATGACTAACCCTGGGTTTACACTGGGGCACGATGTCCACGATTTGAGAGAATCGTGAGAAGCATGGGGGGTCATGGGATTGAATCGTGATCTTGAGGGAACTTGGTGGATTCATGATGATTGCGCTGATTATTACTGTATTGTGATTTGATAAAAAGTGGGAAGCACGGTAGAGCTGCATCATCGTAGGGGATCGTGATGAACTTGGCAACACGATTCCTCGAATCTTCTTTTCCTGGATGCACCCTGCCTCCCTTTTATACCCAAATCGTGGCACACTGCACTTTTTTTTTTTTTTTTAATCACGGAGATCACAGACATCACGCCCCAGTGTAAACCCTTGGTACCTGCATAATTATTCAAGAGAGTGAAAAAAGCAACTGATGAATAAAATACTGACTATAGCCTGTCACTGGCTACAGCAGAACAAAGTGAAGGTTCTGGAGGGACCATATTGGTCTCCTGACCTCAACATCATTGAGCCACTTCGGAGAGATCTCAAACATGCAGTTCATGCAAGAGCCCAAGAATTTAAAGGAACTGGAGGCTTTTAGTCAAGAAGAATGGGCAGCCTCACCATCTGAGGAAATGAAGAGCCTCATCCACAGCTACCGCAAAACACTTCAAGCGGTCATTGATGTTAAAGGGGCAATACACTGCATTAAGAACCCGGGAATGTAAACTTTGGTTAGTTTCTGTTGACATTATGACTTAAAAAGAGCAAACACGATTGTTCAATAATAAATGGCTTCGAGCAACCACTAACCCTGAGCGAAAGAAAGGTTTTTGTATTTTCTTTCATATTCTCTGAAAAATGGGCTAAAAAAAAAAAAAAAAAAATCAGTGCAAAACAAAGTTTACCAGTGTGATACAGATCGTCGGCTGCTCTCGGCAAATCAGGGAAAGCCGAGCAAAGTAAAAGAAAATCCAAGACAAACTTTGCTGAAGAATAGTCAGATAAGCTGATGTAAAAACTTGAAATATATGAAAACAAACTTTAAAGTGATAAACTACATCTGAGGATATGGCCAAGTACGAGCTGAATCCGTGACCACTAAAAGGGTAAACCTTTCGTATATACTCTGTATAAATTACTTAAATCCTTACTTGCAGGTGTTGGTGAAAATCATGATCGACCAGTCTTCATGTTCGTCTTGAAATTTTTGGATAAGATTCACCAGGTAGGCATCTTTGACCTTCTCAGGTGTCAGGATGTATCTCTGATCAAGTTCTTCCACTGTTCGCACTCTGTGGAGAGGAAGGAGGAAATTACAGCGCGTTATTGACATTAGCCGTCCGTTCTCCGAGCAGCTGGATCATACTATAGTACCTTAGTACCCAATATATGAAGTTTTTGTCCTTAATAAAATACCTTTATCTGGGTGTTCAAATACCTTTGCATATCATGAGAAGTAACAGTTCTCCGTTTGCGACGGTAAGACGAGCTGTTGAAACTAACACGCTGGTTCCACAATGAGAAAGAAAACCTGTTTTCAATAAATGCATTGATATGATGCTTCCTTACTCTGACTTGTGCTCCCAGAAGAAAGGCTTATTCATAGCAATATTCTTCAGCTCCTGCAGCGTGTCGGTCAGCGTCGCACTGAAAAGCAGCGTCTGCCGTTTTGCCGGTACGACCCCGAGAATAACTTCCAGGTCCTTAGTGAAGTCTGTACAGCCC
>JAQMYF010000002.1:34956813-34969056 GCA_030014195.1 Neosilurus mollespiculum | reverse complement strand
AGACAGGCCCATTAGACATGCTGTTCCAAATTGCCCCTGAGTGTGTGTGTGTGTGTGTGTGTGTGTGTGTGTGTGTGTGTGTTGGCCCTGTGATGTTCTGGCGAGCTGTTGAGGATGTACCTTGCCTTCACTCAGAGTCGGCTGAGATAAGCACGAGGTAGTGACCATGTTTTCATGCTGTATTTAGGATTATGGATTTATTCTGAAACTTTAAACAGTTTACATGTTGAATACTGTGGGATTATTTCCCATTTTGGATCCCATATGTTATACCCTCGTATCCCAAACTGATTTTTCATAGGCGTTGAGATTGTATATCTATTCCTTTGTCCATCTACCACCACATGCTTAATGTCCGTGTGTCACTCTGAAGTGCCAACCAGAAATTAAAATGTTCCAAGCGTGATATCTTTTGCTTCACACACACCGTCCAGCAAGAAAAAAAAGAGTTATACACTTTAATATGTTGTTGTTCCGTCTTTAGCCTTGATTACATTGCGTAGTCGCCATGGCATTGTTTCGATAAACTTAAGAAACATCACAGCGTTTATTGCCAGAGGGTTTATTTATTTATTAATTTTTTTAATTGGTGAGGGAAAACTGAACCACTCCATAAAGTCTTCTCCAGCGGGTCCCAAGGACTGTCAATAAGGTTAAGGTAGGACACTGGGGTGCCGATACATATATGAAAACGATTCCTCATGCTCCCTGAACCACTCGCTCTTTACCGATTTCAACTATTAGGGCCATGAGGGAGGAAAAAGTCCTTTGAGGGGTGTTGGGTAGAACTGTGCACACACTGCTTTTTTTATAAACAGAGGCTCACGTGTAACAGTCAGCAAGACTGAGTCAGTGAAGATGAATGCAGTGTAACTAGCCACACGGTACATCGCAGTACCAACACACCCGGAAGAAACCCACACAAACCCAGGGAGAACATGCAAACTCCACACAGAAACGCCCTCACATCGCGGAACGTTGGTGGAACGTCGGCTGAGATGGGCCTCCCCCGCGTCCCTAATTGGGATTTAGTGGTTCAGAAAATGAATGAATCATTTTTACAAATGTTTATTTTTGTCTGGTCAGTGTACTTAAAGTATCACTAATCATCTAATATATTTTTATTTAAAATCCCCAAATCAATGACCGAGATATTTTTACCAGAAAAGAAAGACGCTGAATTACCCTCGCAGAGCAAAAATTGTGATCAGAGTTTTCCGATGGTTCAACTGATTGATCCACAGAACATGGCTTAAACTTTTAAAACAGGAACAGATTCATTTTCTACAGAAAAGAAAAACTTGCCAACATCTGGTTTTAAACCCCAGGGAGGAGTGGCTCAGTGATTTAGGCTCTGGGTTACTGATCTGAAGGTCAGAGGTTCAAGTCCCAGTAACACCAAGCTACAGCACGGCCCTCAACCCTCAATTGCTCAGGTGTATAAAAATGTAAGTCGCTCTCGATGTTGGCGTCTGCCGAGTTCCATAAATGTAACTAGTGCCTAAATCTACGTATACATCATTCATTCATTTTCTAAGCAGCCCATCTCAGCCAACTCTGGGCGAGGGCGGGGTATACCCTGAACATTTACATTTACAGCATTTGGCAGACACTCTTATCCAGAGCGACTTACAATTATCATTTTTATACAACTGAGCAACTGAAGGTTAAGGGCCCTGCTCAAGGGCCCAACAGTGGTGATAGTGGGGATTGAACCGCTGACCTTCGGATCAGTAACCCATCACCTTAACCACTAAGCCACTACTGCATCACCAGTGAACAGCTCGCAGAACCACTGCAGGGCAACACACTCACACCTAGGGGCGATTTAGAACAGCCAATTTGACCTACTTTGTATGTTTTGTACTGTGGGAGGAAACCAGAGTACCCGGAGGAAACCCACACAAGCAAGTGGAGAGCATGCAAACCCCACACAGAAATGCCCAGAGCACAGGAATCGAACCCAGGGCCTTCTGGCTGTGAGGTAGACGTGCTAACCACTGTGCCGCCCATACGTATACATCATGTTCTATTTTATTTTTAATGCACACTCACACACTATTTATTTTTAGATTAATTTAATAAACTGGGAAAGTTTATTAACTGTCTGTTCACCTGTGATGTGCTCAGGTTTGGATCCCAGCCTCGAGTGGTACCTGTATGATCTTGTGTGCCCAAGTTTTTATAGAAGGTCCAGGTTGTGGTGCACAACAACCTCAATAAACCCTGTGTTTTTATTTGGTCTTTTCACTCTTAGTCTTCTGATTCCTTGGTCCTGTTTACTTCCTGATGCTACCCATAAACCCATAAAGATTTAGTGTAGTACGTGCTGTATACGTCTGATGAATAATTAAAAAGAAAGTGCGGTCGCAGGTGTCACGTTGGTCGATGCTTAGAAACTAGAGAGCCTGTTGCTGGGGAGTTGAAACAAAACACAGACAGCAGTGTTCACTCCCCTGAAGAGGCTGGTGTTGTGCGTGCTCTTGACTTTGATGAATTAGCTTCCCAAAGGCTGTGTGTCGTGTGTGTGTGTGTGTGTGTGTGTGTGTGTGGTTAGAGATGAAAGACGTAAACTGATTCTCTCTTTTTTTTTGTAGCATGGCTAACAATAAGAACAGCGCCCTTCGCTACACATTCTCGGCTCCAGGTCACAGTAGCTCACTTCTGAAGGGACTTTCTGCTCTGCGAGACCGAGGCCATTTACTGGACGTAGAACTCGCCGTCAACGACGAGTACTTCCGGGTGCACAAAGCCGTGCTGGCATCCTGCAGTGACTACTTTAGGTGAGGATCCTCTCGAAATAGAAATTTAAAATCCTAAGCCGGTGGTTGTCGTCTGAGTCACAGTAACTTGATCCATGTTCCTGAGACGGAAACTCTTTTAATCAATAATTTAAGTAAGGAAGCACGAAGCCATGCCATCGTTCTGTTGTGAGAAGCTGAGGAGAGACGATCCAATCAGAATAAATGTTGATTAATGAGTTTTCAAGTGTGAGAACCTGGGTATTGGAACAGTGGTTGGAAAGTTGCAAAAAAAACAGTTGCATTGAAACAGTGGTTGCATCGTTTAACTTTACTGAATACACTCACTCGCTCGCTCTCACTCAATTACTGAACCACTTAATCCTAAGTAGGGTTGCAGGGAGGCTTGTGCCCATCTTAGCCGACTCTGGGCGAGGGTGGGGTGCACCGTGAACAGCTCGCCAGGCCATCGCAGGGCAACACACACACAACCACTCACACTCACACCTAGGGGCGATTTGGAACAGCCAGTCAGCCTACTGTGCATGTTTTTGGACTGTGGGAGGAAACCGGAGTACCCGGAGGAAACCCACGCACATGGGGAGAACACAGAGAGAGCCCCTCACAGAAACACCCATGCCAAGCACAGGACTCGAACCCAGGACCTTCTTCTCAAGCTCTTCCTCGGCTGATGGTTAGATTTATTTGGAAATCTACTGAGTAGAGATTGCAGTTCTGTGTTTCTTTATAATAATGATGATGTCACATGATTCATATGTTTCTAATTATTTTATTGTTTTTAGGGCCATGTTTACTGGTGGGATGAAGGAGTCAAACCAGGACACAGTTGAACTTAAAGGCTTGTCGGCGCGTGGGCTGAAGCACATCATCGATTTCGCTTATAGCTCTGAGGTCACACTTGACCTGGACTGCATCCAAGATGTGCTCGGGGCGGCCGTCTTCCTTCAGATGGTGCCTGTTGTGGAGCTCTGTGAAGAGTTTCTGAAATCCGCCATGAGTGTCGAGACTTGTCTGAACATCGGCCAGATGGCTGCCACCTTCAATCTGTCCTCGCTGAAAGAATCGGTGGACGCATTCACCTTCCGCCACTTCCTACAGATTTCCGAAGAGGAGGATTTCCTGCACATCCCCCGAGAGCGACTGGTGTTTTTCCTCCAGAGTAACAAGCTGAAGGAATGTAGTGAGATCGATTTGTTCCACGCAGCCATTCGATGGCTCCGGCATGATGACTCGCGCCGTCCTGCAGCGAACGAGGTGCTGCGGTATGTGCGCTTCCCGCTTATGCGGTCCTCCGAGTTGGTGGACCGCGTACAGACTGTGGACATCATGGTGGAGGATGTATTGTGCAGGCAGTATCTACTTGAGGCCTTTAATTATCAAATACTTCCTTTCCGTCAGCACGAGATGCAGTCCCCTCGCACCATCATTCGCTCAGACGTCATCTCGCTCATTGCATTTGGTGGAACTCCATACACCGACAATGACCGTACAGTGAGTACAAAGGTGTACTGCTTGGCTGATAGTACGGTGAGGCAGTTTAAGGAGCTGACTGACATGGAGACCGGATGCAGCCACGCCTGTGTTTCTGTTCTTGACAATTTTGTTTACGTGGTGGGCGGCCAGCACTTGCAGTACCGCAGCGGTGAAGGCGCCGTGGACGTCTGTTTCCGGTACGACCCCCATCTTAACCAGTGGCTGCGCATCAGGCCAATGCAGGAGAGTCGCATTCAGTTTCAACTCAATGTACTTCAAGGACGGCTGTATGCCACTGGGGGGCGCAACAGATCCGGCAGCCTTTCATCTGTCGAATGTTACTGCCCCAAGAAAAACGAATGGATTTACGTGGATTCACTAAAGAGAAGGATATGGGGTCATGCAGGGGCAACATGTGGGGATAAACTTTATATCTCGGGCGGATATGGGGTTTCTGTTGAAGATAAGAAGTCTCTTCACTGCTACGATCCGGCCACGGACCAATGGGACGTCAAATGCTCAATGAATGAGCCACGTGTGCTGCATGCCATGATCAGTGTAAATGAGCGTGTTTATGCTCTTGGAGGAAGGATGGACCAAGTGGACCGTTGCTTCGATGTTCTGGCAGTCGAATATTACCGTCCCGAGACGGATCAGTGGACGACGGTTAGTCCGATGCGAGCAGGCCAATCTGAGGCAGGCTGCTGCTTATTGGACAGAAAGATTTACATTGTCGGAGGATACAACTGGCATCTGAATAACGTCACAAGCATCGTCCAGGTATACAACACGGAGATGGACGAGTGGGAGAGGGATCTGCACTTCCCAGAATCCTTTGCTGGAATTGCTTGTACTCCTATAATACTGCCGCAAACTGCCACGCAGAGGTGACGTCCTTATATGGGATAAATGTGAGGCGATATTGCGTCAGGGTTTTTTGTTTGTTTTTGCATTTAATCCACTGTTTCTATCAATAGTTGCATTTTGGTTGATGTTCATCAGACGAAGTTTGTTCCCTGAAGTAAACCTGGTGAGAGAGAGAGAGAGAGAGAGGGAGAGAGAGAGAGAGAATCTGAACATGATAGGTTTGTTTCTGCGGATGTAAGCACTGATCACATGAGATGTGCACAATGCAGGTTTGAATCCAGGTTGATGTTGCAGCCGTCTATCACCAAGAGTTCATGGGAGCTAATTAGCCAATCCCGGGAGGGAGGGATGGCATACTCTCGCCTCCCTGTCACTTAAAGCGATCACCCACCAATCATGGTGTCTGAACTGATTCATACAAAAGGGATGGGCCGCGCTTTTCCTTTTGCATTCGGGGTCACGGAGGGGGCACTGGGTGGTCGTGTGTGATGGGGAGGCCTTGCTTGACGGAATTGGCTATGACTAAATTAAGAGAAGAAAAATAGAGGAAATCCCAAAAAGGCCAAAATGGTTCGATTCATTTTTGGTTCATGATTCTTTTGTTCAGTGATTCAAGAAAACTCTTTTAAGGAGAAAGTTCCATTGAATTATTCGTGTTAAGTTCAGTTGTGCAGCTCTTGAATAAAGGTTTCAAGGTTTCTTTAGAAGTTTGACTCAACTTTCTTTTATATGATTCAAGATTTTATAGTTGTATCAAAAAGCAAAAAAAAAATATTGCATTGAAATTGCAGATCGAATCGGCGCCTTGGAGTTGTGAAATCGTGTCAGGTGTCCCTGGTGATTCCCATCCCAACAAAAAAAGACCAAATTAAAAATAAGAACCTTTTTAGAACATGCAACCATCACATGAAGTATGTCACTGTTTAGTGCACTTTTAATACCCGGGTGTCCACACATCCATACTGGTTCCCTCCATGTTCTCTGGTTTCTTCCCATCTATTAAAAACATGCTAGTAGGTGGGGGCTTCCCAAGTGATACAACAATAAGATCACAAGTTTGAATCCAGGATGATGCACGTAGCTTCGTTAAGAGTTGAGATTCCGATCTTACCACAGTTTGGTGTAAGCTTTAATCCCATGGTGCACCACTATCATCTGAGAGTTTGTGAATTTGAGTTGGAACACTGTAGCTGGGAGGTCAATGGACTCCCAGCCATGAACCGCTTAATCCTAACTAGGGTCGTGGGGAGGCTGGCGCCCATCTCGGATGACTCTGGGATTGAATGCAGAGTACACCCTGAACAGCCAGACCGTCGCAGGGCAGAAACACGCTGACGGCTATGCGGCCTACTGACGAAAATCAGCAATGGTTCTTTTACGTTCCTCTCACCACAGACAGTGAGAGACATGGCCGGCCTTTGATAACCCAGTTAGCTGCACTGGGGGGACAGCAGCGAACCCCCGACCTTGGGATCAGTAATCCAGCACCCTACCACTGCTCCTAGCTGCGAGTTCATAAGAGCTAATCTGCCGAGCTCTCACAGGAGGGTGGGATGGCATTCGCTCACCTCTCTGCCAGCGTGACCACCAGCCAGTCATGTGCATCGATGAGCTTATGCTACTAAGAGGCGCATGGCAGGTTCCCTGTAAGTGTGTTAGGTCCCCCCCCCCCCCCAAAAAAAAGAAAGAAAATCATGCTTGTAGGTGGATTAAAATTTCCCCTGGGCATAAATCTGTATGTATGTGGCGCTCTCTGATGGACTGACACCTCCACCAGAGAGCACCACCTACATATGGATTTATGCCTAGGGGGAAATTTTAATCCACCTACAAGCATGATTTTCTTTCTTTTCCACAAACTGTGCACCTTCTTCTGAAAACCTTAATGAAGAGGCTTTGCTGAAGGATTCAGAGGCTCCTGTAGAAAGAGAAGTGTTTACTGTTCAACATGAATCTGCATCATCCGTTCCTTTAAATCTCCCCGTTCACGAGTGAGGATCCTGTCTGTGTTTATCTTCTATTATCAGTTCATTCTGGATGAATAGAAAGGTTTCCTGGTGAATCCACTCCAGCTCACGGGCTTAGTATCTCTTATTCACCTGCTCTACTTGTTTTGGTTCTGTATGTTTACAATAACAGTAACGTGACGGCGTGACCGGAGGAACGATCTTGTGGATGTGTGATAACTCGGCGGCGCCACAGCGACTGGTAGAAAGTGTAAAAGTCTGAGATCGAGTGATAAGAAACAGAAGAAGGGAAACGATTTCAGGAGAAATAAAAAGATGGGGATGTTATTAATATGATGGCGGCGGTGCAGGTCATTAACACTCGCGTACAGGAGGAAACTAACGGTTTCAGAAACACATCGTGGATCCGATTCCATTTTATTTCCCAGAGACTCCACTGTACTTCATCTTTATTTAATCCACCTGGAACTGAATCTGAAACTAAAAAAAATATCTGATTTGGAAAGTTTTCAGGAAATCATCAGCACCTCCAGGGATGGGGACAAACTTGACCCATCCCTTTGTGTTAAATGTGTATTTAATTTACATCAAAAAATCTAAGTCTTCATTCAGTTATATTTGATGATATCAATTTTAATAAGCACAATCTAGAACTCCTAACACATGATCTTTTTAATTCGTGCTCTGAGAATCCGATGCCCAGGTGCCAGGACGTTTATTACTGATTTCTCCTTCATGGTCTTTTGTAACCTCTAGAGAAGTCAATAAGCACAGCTTCATTTCTTAATGCACTTTTATACCTGATGAACAGCGCCGCGAAATCCAAGTGCCGACTGCATTTAATACTTTCACTGTGATGTTCAAGCTTAATGGAGAGGCGTAACGGACTAACAGTCTCGTCGTGTTGTGTTTGCGCCGAGTGTACCGACCCCGACAAGAAAAAACGGAGAAATCCTGTTTAAAGTGTGTGAGGACTGAATAAGACGGGGCCAGAATCTTCCTTCTCTGTCTATTTGAATGTATAACGATCACCACAGTCTTAAGAACTGAAACCCCAACGCTGGATGCTGTAGTGAAATTGAAAGTCACAGTTTGCTGTCAATAATTTTTTTGATAATGTCCACAGTGTTGTTAAAGGCACGTCGTGATGTTCGGGATATGAGCAGCAGTACACACTGCACTGAAGGTTGAAGGTAATCTTGGCTGAATGATTGAGGTATAAATGTATGAATGTAGACTTTTATTCGACTGAGCTTTCTTTTGTATTATCTCTGAGGGTATCTGACTGCATATTATTCTGACTTTGTCATAGTGAAGAGCACAGTACCAGAACGAAGCACCAAGGTTTCATGTGTTAAAGGAATTCAGTCGTCGTAACCTTCCACAAGCAATGAACACATCAAACCGCACCTCAGTCCACCATAGCACACACTTACCAAAACCAAAGTACCTACGTGAAGTACCTACGTGAAAAACACACTGTGACATACGTGAGGTCACTCCCCCTTACATACATGGAAAAGGACTGTTTCGATTCGGCCTTATTGGGAAACACTCGTTCAGATAAATTAAAAAGTCGATGTGGACACGTTAGGGTTCCTTGTATTAGAAAATCACTTAATCTATCAAAATTTTTTTGACACAAATTTTTCTTCAACGCTCCTGATGTTCTTAATAATCTTTAATTTGGGTTTATACAACCCTGTTTTTTTTCCTCATATGACCCGATGTGTGCTCCTTCACTTCCTGCCACTGCTGACAGTCCTATTCTTTTTAAATCTCAGATTATCAGATCTTTACTTTTCATTTCAGACACCAGTAAAGCACCAAAGTACGATTTCTAATCCAAAAACCTACTCAGTTCTTCAGGAAGCTGCTTCCCCGTGTACCTCCTCCCCCTGAAACCCTGGTTTTGACACATTGTTCCTCCTCCCATTTATGGTCTTTCAACTCTCTGTGCAGCTTCCTGAAGAAATGTGGAGGTTTTTGGATTAAGAATCGTACTTCATAATTTATAAGGATAATGTCTGGGATTTAATGGATTTGTTGAAAGAAATAAAATATCATTTGAGGTCAAGTTGAGGCCAATTAACTGTTTTTCTTTTCCTCGATGAAGTAAATGTGTTTGAAACCATCGTTACATAAATGTGCACCTGTCTGTTTATGTGCAATATGATGTTTTATAAATGATCTGTGTACTTATCACAGTAAATCATGACAATCACAGAATACACGCCCTTTAGTGCTGCCCATGTGTGGAGCAGCAGAGCAGTGTAAAAACTCATACAGAGGAAAACCGAGATATTCTCTTAATATGAATATCAAACATCATCCGCTATCACAGTTTGTCATGATGTGTGTAATAAGATGCTGTTCCACCCACCATAGTTGTAAAGAGTGCTTACTTGAGTTTATGTCACGTGGTATTAGGGGATGTTACACAATGTCACATGATTTTAGGGGATGTTACATGAGGGGGGGTCTGACTCGCCAAAATATGACAGCGGTGTGGGAAAACAGGACGGATTTGAAGGCTCTTCAGCGTGGTTTAATAGAGAGTGGTGGCTCAGTACTTAAAGTTCTGGGTTGCTGATCAGAAGGTCAGGGGTTCATGTCCTAGTACTAGCAATTTGGCACTTTGGGCCCTTGAGCAAGGCCCTTAACCCACAATTGCACAGTTGTACAATGAAGATAAAAACGTACATCGCTCTGGATTATGGTGTCCAGCAAATGCCATAAATGTAAATGTTTAATATGATGACGATGCGGCAAAACAGCAGTGATCAGTAGGTGTTAAATTGGTGTGAAGAGAATGTTATGAGTTTGTATCCAAAGGTTGCAGTGATGCACAGTTTTCAGAACCACCATTAAATTTCAGACATTTCGAAAATCTTGCGATTTATGGCGTCAGTGCCCGTTAACAGCGAACGAAGCGCCCTGTGTGAGGCCTGCCTTACTCCAGTGCTCTTCTTTTGGTTTTTTGAACAGTTTTGGTTTTGTTTAATCTATTACAGTTAATTTGTTTAGTTGTTGTTGATTTAATAACTTTAGATTTATTGTTATTAATGATGGTGTTATTATGCAGTGAATTTGGCTCGTTTCTTATTTCTGGCTTCTATTTACATTTTTCGAGCCTAGAAATGGTAGCAGCAGTGAGACGGATCAGAACAGCTCAGCTCAGCTGCTTCTCCTTATCAAGCTTTTCAAGAGATGTTCACCGTTTCTGTAGAAACCCAAAATTACAGTCTTATACAGTTTACAGTGAAATGGGTTTTGCATGAAGGTGAATCAAGGGGCACGCATACAGTGGTTAGCACGTCTGCCACACAGCAAGATGGTCCTGGGTTCGAGTTCTGGGCTCTGTGAGGGCGTTTCTGTGTGGAGTTTGCATGTTCTCCGTGTGCTTGCATGGGTTCCCCACAGGTACTCCGGTTTCCTCCCACAGTCCTGAAACATGCACGGTAGGATGATTGTCTGTTTCAAATCGCCCCTAGGTCTGAATGTGAGTGTGAATAGTTATGTGTGTTGCCCTGCAGTAGACTGGTGGGCTGTTTGGGGTGTATGCTGCCCTCACCCAGACAAAGCTGAGAAAGGGTCCAACCTCCATGCAACCATAGTGAGATTAAGTGGTCCAGTGGTCAACGTAGATCTGAGGGGAGCTGAGACGAGAGATTTTTCCTAACGCCCAGAAGGCCAGCCATGTCCGCAGACAAGCTTGCTGGAACCTGCTTAGCCTTGATACTGCAACTGATTCGATACCATTTAGTTTTGTGCATCACTATTATGCAGGACAGTGCTGCCAGATGTTCCCAGTTGTTTACGTCAATCTGCATTGCTTTCAGGTCTCTCTTGATGCAGTCCTTATAGCGAAGTCTTTGACCACCTCGCCATTGCTTTCCACACTTAAGTTCTTCATACAGGGCTATTTTTGGTAAGCGAGAATCTTCTAAATGATGAACAGCCAGCATGGACTTCTACTCTTGGCATGTTTGCTCTGGTAAGGACTTTTTATCTTTCCATGAGATGTACATGGTATATCGAAGGCGGCGACACTACAAACTTGTCAGGCACTTATTTCCTTGCGGTACAATGGGGCAAATGCCAGGCCGTACATCAAGGTTGAGATGCAGACCACTTTATAGAATTTGCTTTTAGTGGCAAGATTAATACACCTCTGGTCCCACAATCAGCTTCTCAAGGAGGCACCGGTTGCATGGATTCCTCTGTTGATTTCATTACTAAGAGTAGCTCTGAGCTGATTGCACTTCCAAGGTAAGTAAAACAACATGCAGATTTTAGAGGCTCATCATCCATAGTAATTATCGGTTCCATATAGGGCTCATTTGGAGGAGGTTGGTAAAGTGTCACTGTCTTCTTCATATTAATTTTTAAGACATAAATAAATATATACATATAAACTCACAGGAAATGTTGACTGTTTCAGAAACATGAACCCAATCATGGCATTTCTGGTTATAAAATTTCTGTGTGCAGTCACAAAACACACACTGATCATGTGCTGTGCTTCCATGTTAATGTGGGCGGAGTCGGTAAACTCATGTTCGTTGTTTACAGAAAATTCATTAAAAAGATTTGAAGCTTTTTCCACTTTTTGCCCCATAAATGTTAGTGTTGAAGAGCCGTGTTAGACGACGCCAGTGTTAAATACCGAGGTTAGCGCATGTTCTTGTTTTCTTCTGCGCTGATTGAGATGGCTGTAAACACAAGGCTTTTTCAACTATTCTCTTTTTCTTTTTTTTCTTTTTTTTTGGGGGGAAGGGGGGGTATTATTGCATCACAGTGTGCTGTTCCTTCTGATTAGCTGGCCTTCACCCACTGCCCTCCCATGGACAGTGGTATCTCCACCTATCCCTTTCTTCACACTTAACATGGAGCTTTCAGGTGAGAAATCAGAGCAGAGGAGGCACAGAAACTGGAAAGACCATAAATGAGAGGATTCAATTCACTTCACTTCAGTTTTATTTGTATAGAGCTGTACAGAGTAAAAGTAATTTTAAAAGGAATTGAAACATTAAAACATTTTTCTACAACCCCTACACTTCCCCACTGAAGAAGCCTGCGGTGACGGTGGCAAGAAAAAACTCCCTCAGTTGACACGAGGAAGAAACCTCGAGAGGAACCAGGCTCAAAAGGGAAACCCATCCTCATTTGGG
>JAQMYF010000002.1:34933233-34948315 GCA_030014195.1 Neosilurus mollespiculum | reverse complement strand
ATGTAATAATAATTTATATAAGTATATGTAATAATAGTGTATATAAGTATATATAATAATAATTTATATAAGTATATATAATAATAATTTATATAAGTATATGTAATTATATATAATAATAATTTATATAAGTATGTATAATAATAATTTATATAAGTATATGTAATAATAGTGTATATAATTATATGTAATAATAGTTATATATGCTATTATTACATATTATTATATAACGTTATTGTTATATAACTGATTGGTCCTCTATCCATGCTCTCAACTGACTTGCCTTTGAATTAGTTACAGTATGTATTAAAAATGATAGAGATCTTGATTTAGTTTGCTTTTCATGTTTCTGTGTAGTGTATACTACAGGAATTCACCTCCAGCTCAGTCAATGTCACTGAATTGAACAGTCCCCCCAAAGTGCACCTCACCTTTGGTGAATGTACCTTTAGTGCACCTCACCAGGGTGATATATTCGTGTTTGTTGTTAATTCAAGAGATTTTCACATTTCTGATTGGCGGAAAGGCATGAAATATTTCTTGATATTGCATCATTATTGTTATCATATATTATTATTCAATTCAGTGACGTCAACCAAGTCTGAGGTGAATAATTGTTTAATAAATACTACACGGGAACATGAGCAGAAAAATGCACTCTAAAATGCAGTTTGTATGGTTTTAATTTTATATGTTTTAGCCAGCCCTGCAATGGCCTGGCGAGCTGTCCAGGGTGTACTCTGCCCTCGCCCGGAGTCACATGGGCGCCAGCCTCCCCATGACCCTAATTAGGAATAAATGGTTCAGAAAATAAATGAATGAATATTTTAGCCATGACAGAGGGAGGTCAGATGAGCTCTGAATGCTCTGAGCAGTGCTAAGTGCTGTGTGGCTAGAAATTTCGAAGCTACTCATTCAGTATGTGGTGTATACTATACAGAAACGTTAGTGAAAAGTGTGCTGGGTTTTTACACTTATTCAAAGTTTTAGTATATACTACACAGAATCTCAAGGAAAACAAACTCAAACAAGAAATCAGTCTCTCACACACACACACACACACACACACACACACACACACACACACACAAAGTATTCATACCCCTTGAACTTTTCCACATTTTTTCATGTTACAACAAACATAAATGTATTTATAAATGTAAAAATGAAAATCTGAAAAGTGTGGCATGCAAAGTATTGAAGTATTTAAATAATTCAAAGTATTGTTCCAGTGTAGCACTGGCTGTATGCTTAGGGTCGTTGTCCTGCTGGAAGGTGAACCTCTACCTCAGTCTCAAGTCTTTTGCAGACTCTAAAGGGTTTTCTTCCAGGATTGCCCAGTATTTGGTCTCCATACATCAACCCATCAACTCTGACCAGCTTCCCTGAATCCTGCTGAAGAAAAGCATCCCCACAGCATGATGCTGCCACCTCTATGTTTCACAGTGTGGACAGAGCATCTTATTCCACATGTTTGCTGTGTTCCCCTCATGACTTCTTATGACTTTCTTTCAACAATGGCTTTCTTCTTGCCACTCTTCTATAAAGGGCAGATTTGTGGAGTGCACAACTAATTGTTGTCCTATGGACAAACTCTCCCCCCCTGAGCTATGGATCTCTGAAGCTTCTGAAGCAGAGTTACAATGGGCTTCTTGGCTGCGTCTCTGATCAGTGCCCTCCTTGCCCGGCCTGTCAGTTTAGGTGGACTGCCATGTCTTGGTAGGTTGCAGTTGTGCCATACTCTTTCCATTTTCAGATGATGGAGTGAACAGTGCTCTGTGAGATGTTAAAAGCCTAGGACTTTGTTTTATAATCTAACCCTGCTTTATACTTCTCCACAACTTTATCCCTGACCTGTCTGCTGTGCTCCTTGGGCTTCATGATGCTGTTTGTTCACTAATGTTCATTAAGAAACCCTTGAGTCCTTCACAGAGCAGCTGTATTTATACTGAGATTACACACAGCTGGACTCTATTTACTAATTAGGTGACTTCTGAGGGTGATTGGTTGCACTGGATTTTATTTCGGGGGTTCAGAGTAAAGGTGGCTGAATATAAATGCACACCACACTTTTCAGATTTTTATTTATAATAAATTTCTAAGTCATGTATTATTTGCTTTCCACTTCACAATGATGCTCCACTTTGTGTTGGTCTTTCACATAAAACCCCAGTAAAATACATTCACGGCTGTGGTGGTAACATGACAAAATGGGGGAAATGTGCAAGCCACTCTCTGCCACTCTTTGCTAGTGTATCAATCAGTCATTTATGTACAAGATATAAAAAAGATTGATATGGTTTATATTTTTATTTTTAAAGCGCAGAGATGTCAGATGATGTGCTTTATCACGGCATCTTTTTAAACTCATTTTAAGTTTAAATAAGGTGCTTTTTTACCTTTAAAAGGTCGAAGGTCGTATTGCGTAGCTTTCATCATCATTTTGTTGAATTTCTAGGATTTCAGAATCTGTAATCGTGGCAAATGGTGAATGTTTGTCCGCTGTGTAGTTTCAAGTGTTATCCACTCAGGCTAATCTCTATTATCCTCCTGACTGTGAACAGATCAGATCACGCCATTCCCGCGCAGTAAATCCGAATGCCATATAGCAGGAGGATAAGAACATTAAGTCCATCCCACCTTGGGCAGTCAGTGGAACTGCACATCACTATTTTTTAGTTGTGTGGGAGTTTCATCAGCACCTCTGACATTGCTTTTCATTGATGAAACATTAGCAAGACTATGGATGAAACTTTGTGAAGGTGTCATTGCTTGTAAGCTTTCATAATGCTGGTCCATCCTCAGCTAACAGGCTGCACAGGGTTTTTATTTTAATTTGGCTTTTCATTGGTGAAAAATAGGTTTTTATGTTTGGTTTGATTGTATCTTTGAATGTGTTGACAGTAAAGATTTCTTAAAACATATCTGGTTTCGTTTCAGACTACAGTTTTGGATACTAGTCGAACGACTCGGCACCACGGCTTGGTGGACCGTGTGTATCGGGACAGGAATCGGATCACGTCCCCTCATCGCAGGCCTCTCTCGGTAGATAAACATGGGCGCCAGATATCCTTTTCTTATTGTCTGGTTAATGATGAGAAATTCTTGGATTTTCTTTCTTTAATTTTCATAGTATTCGATTTCGGAATGACTGAGAAAATTTCTTATGTTTTAAGAAAACAAAAGTTCATTCATTTGCCAAACTGCAAAGGGAGGAGCATCCAATTAGCTTAATGTGCATGTCTTTGGACAATGGGAGGAAACCGGGGAACCCAAAGGAATCCCACACAAGCACGGGGAGGTAGAACATGTGAACTCCACACCTTGCTGGGCCCAGGACTCGAACCCAGGACCCTCTTGCTGTGAGCCAGATGTGCTACTCTTGCATATACTCTGTGTACTTCTGCACTACCATTCAGCCCGGACGCGCATTGATCCTAAAACATGGGGGTAATATCTGTGAAGTCCTAAGTCTTCAGGACCAAATCAGTTACAGTGCTAAATGTCTGTCACTGGAGATGAACATGATGGTGAGATTCCTGTATTTGATCTGTTTAATGGAAACAGGCCGTACAGGAGCGCTGTGGTGAGAGAGTCTGTCAGTGATTCAATTCAATACCACCAGAGATTAAAGTTTACACTCTGCTCTGCTGCTGATGAGAAATGCAGTCTCTTCATTCAGATTAATAGAGACATGGATACACAAACAAAATTCTACTCGAAAACACGATGAAGGGCTGCGTTTTCTTTCTCTTGCATTGGTCTTGAATATTAATTATAGTTTCAGGTTCTTAGATGATTAGATCATTAATCATTGTGAAATTACTACTTTTTAAGCAATAAATAAAAAGTTTACATGTAAGTACAGGCTGACACAAAATTCAACATAAGTTAATACATGAATGCCTTTCCTCTTTTTCCTCTTAATAATTATGTCTTCAGGGAACTTTGCAGTTTTTATACATGATCATGTCAGTGTTGCTCCAATCAGTTTTAATGGCCTCCTGCAGATGATGGACAGGTTGTCAAGAAGATGTGTTAAGTGTATTAACAAGAAGTGCATCCTCAATGCAGCTCTTTTTTGCCCTAGTAAGACTAATCATGACATTAGTGGAGCCAAAGGTAATTAGACAATCATAGTCATCATGCATATCACTACTAGAGACTCATTACAATAACGAAAATATAAAATAAACTACAGGAATGCTCATCGAGTTCAAGGGACCCCCACCAGGCACAAATGGATGATGGAGACGAGTTTATTGATTAACCTGAAAAATCTGGCTAAGACTGCAGGTTTGATTATTATAAATAGTTATACTGAAATGTCTCCTCCTTGTGGGCGCCTGATAAACATCCGTTCACACATTATTTGTACTTATTGACCACAATGCTTTTTTTTTTTCCATTTACATATCTCCTTCAAAATGTATTTGTTTGTTACTTATACCACACCCTACTCTAGAAGAAAAAAGTTGATGAAACTCTGTGTATATTGTTCTGAGTAATGTTTCACATGAACAGACAGACGGGCAAGTAAACCAAAACAGGTGAAAACAACCAGTTTGAAAGATTATTTTTTGCTGTTCTGTTGCAGTTTAATATATTTCTTATCAACATTGAGAGACACTATATTTGTTTATTTATTTGTCTGTTGTGTGTCATTAATTTGGTGGGTAGCACAGTGGTGCCGTGCTTAGCTTTGTCTTCTCACACCATGAAAGATTTGGGTTTGGACCTCACAGCCAACTTCTGTTTGTTGTTAACATGTTCTCCCCATTCTTACATTTCTCCCCATTCATACACTTCCTCAGCATGTACAGTTTAATCCAACAGTCCAGTGACATGCAGAATAGGTCGGCTGGCTACTCTAAATTGCCCCTAGGTGTGAATATGTGTGAAAATGTTTGCTTTTCTTTCATTAACCCTGTGATGGATTAACAACCTCTTCAGGGTGTATCACAACTCTTGCCCAAATTCAGCTGGGACCAGATCCAATTTCGCCCACAAGCCTGAAAGATAAGTGGATAGATGATGGATGGATAGATGAATTAATGGATAACTTGGTGGATGGATGAATTCATTGATCTATGGTTGAATGATTGATGGATGGATTGATGAAGGATGGATGGATGGATGAATAAATTGGTTGAAAGATGGATGAACTGATTGATGATTGGATGAATCGATGGAGGAATTTATTGGATGAAATAATGGATGGATGGATGTCTCTTGGTTTTGATTCAGGGTATTTACCACTTCTGTCTGGGTGAGGTCTTTGGTCTTTGGTCTTTGGCCTTCTTTCCTCTCTCACATTCCTTCAGTTAGTGTGATGGTGGCCAATCAGGGACATCTCTTCATGTAAACAATATAAAAGATTTACTACTCTCCACCAGACATTTGTGTCTGAGTAATCAAGTGATAGATTTACATTCACGGCATTTGGACGAAATCCAAACCCTCATCCATCACATTCATTATTTTTTATACAACTGAGCAACTGAAGGGTAAGGGCCTTGCCAGTGGCACCTTGGTGTTACTGGGGCTTGAACCCGCAACTTCAGATCAGTAGCTCAGAGCCTTCACCACCGATCCACCCCTGCCCTGATAGCCCGCACCTTACTCGGTGTCATGCTGACTTGCTTAAGTACCTTCCAGAACTGTTTAGCTGATGTGGAGAAACATGTTCTTTAACACAGAGACTTACATTGATAGCTGTCCTTACGGCTCAGTCTATCTGTCACCTCCCCCGGACACCAGCTGGAGGAGGTAAGCCAACGTCGGCCAGTGAGATTTCTAAAGTTTATTCAGCATGAGGCACGTAACCATCCGCATACATTTTTTATTCATACAGGACCAATTCCGACTCCGCACTGCATCAGAGTGCCATGAATCCTGCTCAGCAAGACACTTTTGTTGGAGGATCCCAAGAACTTCAGCCAAAACGAGGTAAGTGCCACAAAGCTTAAAAGTCCTCCTTTCGCCAGGTGAAGGAAACTCAGTTCTGTCTCGGTTTCTGTTCTAGTCGTCTTGCTCACACCTCCAGATACAGAGGAACCTGAAACAGAAATGGAAAAAGATGAGCAGAAAGCACCACTACATCCCAAATCTCACGACGTTCCAGGGATTAAGTGAGTACTATCATCTGTATCAGCGATTTTATGGTTATTGCAAAGGAGTATCTGTGTTTAACCACTGAAAGTTTCCTCCCCTGTGCCGTGTATTGTGTGTTTGCATGTTGTGATTTTCAATTCATTCGTGTTTTAAGCTCTTAACAAATCAACAGGAGAAACGTGTGCATATTTGTGCTATTTTTGTAGCATATTCCCTTCCCCTGATCAAGAAATGAACGCCACGTTGATGCCAGCCACGCACAGCACAGGTGGCTCCTTACCCGACCTCACCAATATCCAGTTTCCCCCTCCCCTTCCCACTCCACTGGACCCTGATGACCCCGTGACCTTCCCGGCCCCCAACACCTCCAGCAGCACAGGCAATCTGAGCACCAACCTCACCCACCTGGGCATCAGCGCTGCCAGCCACGTGGCTGTCTCCACCCCTGCACCCTCTGGTGCTGCCCTTACACTCAACATCGATGCCCAACAGCAGCAGTCGTGCCCACAGCAGCTCTCGCCCACTCTCTCTCCCACACTCTCCCCTCAGATGCCCATCTCTCAGGTAAATTTCACAATAGATTTGGTTCTGGTTTTGATACGGCGGTTATTATACACGCTCTGATTTATGAAAAGGTCACGATATACTATTGATATTGTGACTTTTATCCCTGATATCCTCGTATAATCTTATTCATTTTTCAAATAATTACAGGCTGCCTGGAAGCAGCTGAAATAGTGTACATTTATTTTTTTGTCATCAGATCTTATTTTACTTTTTTAAGCAATATAATGGATTTTTTTCATATAAATTAATTGTAATTAAATAAAGCATCATTAATTAGTTTTTATATGAATCACTTCTGATTTTCTGGCCATCAGTTAAGGAAGCGATGAGTGAAGCGCTCGTTGCCAGTTCTGGTTGCCTAGGTAACCCTCTCGCATGTTTTTCACTTGAAAATGTTTCCAAGTGAATCAGGGAGCAGTAGCTCGGTAGTTCATTAATAAATAACTTATATTGTTATAGCGAATATTATCATCATCAATTGTTTTTTATTATTATTGTTATTATTATTATTAATATTGTTGTTGTTATTGTTGTTGTTATTATTATTGTTGTTGATATTATTATTAATATTATTGTTGTTGTTGTTATCATTATTGTTATTATTAATAATATTATTATTGTTGTTGTTGTTGTTGTTGTTGTTGTTGTTGTTGTGCAGTGAGTAAAGAACAGAGACTCTTGTGCATCATGAACCAGGAAGAGTTAAACGTATATAAATCTGAACTCACAGGAAATGCTGACCGTTTCAGAAACATGGACCCAGACGTGGCGTCTCCGGTTATTATCCTTATAAAATTTCTGTGTGTAGTCGTAAAGCACACAGCAATAATGAGCTGCCCTTCCATGTTGATGTGGGCGGAGTCATTAAACTCGTGTTTGTTGTTTCCCTATGGAAAATGTTTTGGGGAACTGAATTGGCAGCATCTGTCAATCAACATTGGCAGCGTCTGTCTGTCAACTCTGATTGGTTATCGCTTGAATCACGTTTCGTGAATGTTCAGCTCAGTTGAACTCTGTAGCAGCTCACCTCATGTCTTTTCACCCTGTCTTAGCAGGGTTGGGCACAACTTTAAGCATCACAGGTGGACAAATCAGAACCTAGACCCTAAACAAATTGCATCACCAGCCTGTCTGACTCCACCAGTTCTGAATGAGGAACTGAAAACCCTGATGTGTGATTTATTTGATTCGAGTTCGCGGGCAAGCAATCTGTCTACCGCTACAAAACAAAGACGTGCCTTCTCAGAGCTTTGACTCATTTTTTAGTCTTCAGCAGCCAGTTCTAAATGAAATCAGCGCTAATCTGACTTTGATCTCCTTACTTGATTTGAAACTCAGGATATGTAACATTAAACATGTTTGTGCCTAACATGAAAACGTACTGATCTACAGAATTGTAATGTTCCGTAGCCAATCGCGATGGACAGCATGACTCTGGAGCAGCAGCTGTCCCAGTACTCGCTGCTCAGCCTGCTGAGCGATCTGCAGAAGCAGCAGCAGACGCTGCCGCAGAACATCCGCCTTATCCAGCTGCCACCGATCACCGTCAGCTCCGCCTCCAGCCAGCCCCAGACCTCCTTGTCCAACCAATCACCAACAGCCACAAACGCACCAGTCAGCTCGGTGAGTGCCTCTAAACCTCGTGATTGTTCCTTGAGCATGAACATATGCAGTAATGGGAGGTTCTGATGGTTTATCAGTGCATTTAATGTTAGATGAGAGCGCCAGTAGAGATAAAAGCACACTTCAGGTTTTCTGCTGGTGTCAATCAGGAGCATCCTTTTTTTTGAGGTGCTTACACATGTGAGTTCTTAGTAGACATGTCATGTCATTCTGAAAGGCCTCTTGCTTTCAGCAGTATCGCAATCAGACTGGCTCTCCAGCCAACCAGTCTCCAACCTCGCCCGTCTCCAACCAGGGCTTCTCGCCTGGAGGCTCGCCTCAAGTAAGGGCGGAATCCCCTCTCGCCATGTCTGCTTGTCGTGCTTTTGGCCGCTCATCAATGTCGCAGCTCTCTGTTCTCCCTCCTACACCTCTCTCTCTGCCTGCATTTCAGCCCCATTCCCATTGCTCAGATAATGCTGTGATGTTTATCCGTGCTGTTTGTGTATCTTTTACCGTCACTGTAATCGACAAAATAGATGGGTGTCTGACTGGATGAATGTCTGCATGTCAGGATATATTTTCCTATTGGATATGGGAGCAGCTTGTCTGGGATATTAAGATGTTTCGGCTGTGTTGCTGTTTATAGATGCATTAAATGTAATAGCAGATTCAGCATTATATTCCCAAGGGCCAAGTACTGGCTATTGGTTTCTATATATAGTGCTGGCAAAGGTTCGTACCCGGGCTGTTCATTCCGTGTAGTTCACTGCTCTGTATGTATTTATATATTTATTTCCCCCCAGCGCCGTGTTTCTCAGCTCGGTCTTGGAGTAATCCAGCCTGCATTTTTAGGTGCTTGTTGGGAGTGAAGCTCTGATCATCTGATGAATATCTGACCTTCTCATATAAATAGTTCTGTTGGTTCCATGTGGGAACCAAAGTTTTAGTGTCCACCCAAAATCAATTCTTCAGTTGCTCATTTAGCTTCTTGTTGACCTTATATGGTAGCTTGTTGCTTATTTTGGTCACTTATTGTATCAGAAGGGAAAGTTTCGTGCCCTGCTTTTAACTACGTGTTTCCATATTGAATGAACAGATTCAATCCTGAAGCCTGTCAGAGAAGTTTCCTTTAATGCGCTGCTTGCTCTAAGAGTGCTCTTACCTTCAATACCTGGACCAGTGTTTCTGTGTGTTGTTGTTGTTGTTGTTGCTGGTTTGACCCGATGATGAGGTGTTCAGCTTGTTGTGGATGGGGGTATAGATGTATGAAACTCAGCAGCTGTATTATCGCAGTAAAAATTAAATATTTTTCAATATGGCTCCCAAACGTTGACTGCGTTGTGGTTGTTAAGGGAGCTGATCGGCAGGTAAAGACAAAGTTGAGTAGTCTGGTAAATCAACATATTTGTCTTTATGTTGGTAAACTATATTTTCTGAAATAAAATGCTCTGACTGTGAGCAGGTGAATTCTAAGCTATGCGAGACCAGGCGCGAGTAATGCAGGGGGTGAGACCCACTGAATTCTGGGATGTTATCTTTATATGTACCTCAATAAAGCTGAGCGTCAGAAAGGTGATATGGCTTTAACTATTATTAAAATGAGTTTTGATGGCTGTTGTCAGTTTAACTGTAGTTAGCTGTGAGCACTAAGCTAGAGGAATATCATCATAGTGTTTCAGTGTCACTGTCGCTGGCATGTTTGAGGCAGAATTTGTAGCTTTGGTGTATCTGAAGGTGGAACATTATTTGTTTTGTTCTGATAAAGAATAGTAACAGTAGTTCAACAAAGTTGCCCCTTTCCCCAAAGAACATAGTAGCACAACAACTAATTTTACTATCTATCTAGTTGAATAAGTTATATTGTGAATGTTTGGGAATAAGGAACTAGAGGAAATGAGGTAAACTGAGTCAGAACAATCTCAGTGGCAGGTTTTAACACCTTCACGTCTTTGTGTTTTTGTGTTTTGCTTTTTAGGCATCTTCCCTTTGTGTTCCATTCTTCATTTTCTTGTGCTATTTTTATAAGCCATAATGTCTGATCAGCATCTGCCTTGTCTATAATTATTGCCATTAATTAAACCAGTTACTCATAGCCCAGACTGCAGTGGTGCTTGAATTTGTAGTTTGTTTTGAATGTTCTATATTTCTGCATTTATATGATCTCAAACTTCATCTGACTTTCTTCTGAGGAAAATTATCCAATATTACACACCTGTGAATGGTAGAAGTTTTTCAGTCTTTATGTTTAGCAGTTAATTTGAAGGTGAAATGAAAGTAAGGTGTTTTAAATCAGAGGAACGAAAGCCATGTGTCGAGTGGGCACCTTTTTTATTTAAAGAACAGGGGTCTATCAAATTAATTAAAAAAACTCTAATGAGTTTGGACTCCACCAGTTTATGGTCAGACAGATGGAAAATATTCAAGGTCATTTTTACCCTCTTTAGGAGAGCTCAACCAACAAATCACTCCAAGAGCAACACATGCCTGTAAAGTCTCAGAGGAACCCAGGATAACTTCTACACAACTAAGCAAGCTGCCTGCTAATGGTGATGTGGATAAACCAGAACGCTATTGGAATAAGTGTGAATGGATGAATCCAGAAAGGTTCACTGAGATATTCAAGTCCAAAAAAGAAGATTCTGTTTGAAGTAAGAGCTGTTGGGAGGAACGAAACGTTGCATCCTAGCATAAAAACCTTTTCCCATTTGTGAAGCATGGTTGTGGTAGTATCATGGTTAGGGCCTGTTTTGCTGCTTCTGGTCCAGGAAAACATTGGCACTTTAAGGGGTTTTTTTGTGAGTGTTGTGCGAAAACATACAGTCTGCACGTTAAGATTAGCTTTTTAATTTTGCTGTACTTGTACAATGACAATAAATAAATTAGTAAATCTAATTCTAACTCGTGTGTTGATGGAACAATGAATTCTGATTTATATTAACAAATTCTTGAAGAAAAATCAAGTAAGTCGTCTCTCCATGAACTGAATCCCAAGAGCAAGTGGGTCATGCAGCAACAACCATAAGAACCCCACTGAATGAATGGGTAAAGAAGAAACAAGTAGATATTTCGGAAAGGCCAAGTCAAAGTCCTGACCTTTCCACCTGAATTCAGTTGAAGCTGTTCTGTATGGAGGAAAGGGCTAAAGTTCTACCAAGCCGAGGTGCAGACATGATCAACAATTACTAGAAATGTTTTATTGCAGATATTGCTGCGCGAAGGGGGTCAAGCTCACACACACGTGATTTTTGGATCATTTTCCTCAATAAATAATAAATAAATGAGAAGGTATAACACTCTGTTGGACCCGGATCACACGGGCATTTTAAAGTTACTTGATGTGTTGAAGAAACGGCACACGTAGTTTTATCTGTTGACATTTTACATTTGTTTTGCTGTGAGTGTGATGTATGTTTTATTGATGTAAAGCTTTAGTTCTTCTACATCTTGGAAGGTTATTCTCCATCCACAAATCAGCTACATTTTCAAATCCAAACATGACACTGGTATTGAAATTACGGCGCCAATGTGGGCAGAAGTTACGGTTATTAACGTAATACCGTAAATAATGTAGTATAGTTGTGATGTACTTAAATTTGTTAATTAAAAAAATATGTGCCATGTATACTCGAGCTCTTGTTTTGAAAACCTGTTTTTTATTTTACTTTTTTGCCCACATCAAAACAATAATTACAATACCTGCTGCTGGAAATGGAAGAACATGTTTGGGGTTTTTTGTTTGTTTGTTTGTTTTGCTGCACTTTTTTCTAACTGTGGAGAGTAAAGAATTCGCCAAGATCACGTTGAAGATAAATCACTGCTTTCTCTCCGATGCCCTCGGCTGTGTTGCGTGGATGTCTGTCAGCGTCCTGCACACATGTCCTGCAGTGTACATAAACGTTGTCTCTTTACCAGACGCCGGCCCAGACCGATGATAATGAAGTTGTCTGTTGCTGTATTTCTAGCACATTCCAGTGGTGGGGAGTATTTTTGGAGATTCATTCTACGAGCACCAGATGGCATCCAGAAAGACCAACGCTCTCTCCCACCAGGTGCCATCTATTCACTGCCTTCATTAAATTCTCCCTGAAGTATCTTGTCACTGTTTTGCAGAGATTCAGCTCTCTTCCCCTGACAGGACATGGATTTAGTAGAACTGTACAGAAACTCATTTTCTTCGTTTGCTTCACTGTCAATTTGTTACTTTGCAGCTCGAGCAGTTCAACATGAATATGATCGAGAGCCCGAGCAGTTCAAACAGCTTGTACAATCCGTGCTCCACGCTCAACTACACACAGGCGGCCATGATGGGTTTAACTGGGAGCCACGGCAGTTTGCAGGACACCCAGCAACTAGGCTACAGTAACCATGGCAACATTCCCAACATCATCCTAACAGGTATATATACAGATTTGTTGGTTTGTATGTCGTTTCCATTTTATTTTTGTAGATCTGGATCTGGATTGCTACTGATGAGGTCATTCCTTTTTTTATTCCATCGATGTTAATGTTCATGATTTAAAAAATAATTGAATTATGAATTTTTTTTTATTCCCGCGGGTCCTAACTTGCCAAGAGCGCAATGAAAAACCAGAACTTTTTTGCACCAGCCCGACCCTTTTGTCGTCCTCTCATGGCAGCTATTCTAACTACACCATGTACATCTGCGCATGCGTACTCGCCTGTCGGAAGTGTTGCCACGCCCAGCCGCGGTTTCGAATCCGGCGATCTACACGGTGCGTGCGCATACAAACGCCTGGTGCGCGAGAATATCGGAACTGATCAACATGACTAAGTGACTATCGACGTTTGTGACAGACCTGGTTAATACAGGGTCTGATTTTTATTTATTTAGATTTTTGAAATTTGAGACTTCAGATCTGATTCGACATGCAGACGTTCTCCATCCTGAGCTGATGGCAGCATCAAAATCTACCTGGGGGGTCGAGTCACTTTTAATCCCCCCTCAGAGGCGAGGTGAAAGGGGAGGTGTATGAAAGGATTTTGGATGGATGTAAAACGTTGGGACAGTTTGTGTTACTGGTCTGTTTAAAGCAGGAGATTCAACAGAACATACAGAGTATGAAAAGTACCACATGTCCACCATCAGCTCGGGACAGAATCCTGTATTTTTACATCAATTATTACATCTTTATATCAAACCACTGCTTCAGGATTCTTTAAGAATACAAGAAAGAACAAAATAATAATAATTATATTTACCCTTTCTTATATTCTTGTTCTGTTGTTAAAGAAAAAATAAAATACCTGTTCCAAAAATGAGGGTTTTTCCCGTCTCTTGTCTGGTCTGGTTATGATCACAGCAAATACACTGGTGGGAAATAAGTATTCAGGACCTCGTATTTTATATATTATATAATTTTTTCTGTGTGTCGTACTGATTTTTTTCCAATTCCCATATTTTCTTAGAACAGCTATAATGAAAAACATAAACCGACTTTTCCTAAACCCAACATTTTATTTTTACAAAAAGAGAAATTATTGCACTTCATTTGTAATAATAAAAATCTTGATGTTGATGATGATGATTATTATTATTCTAAGTATTATTATTGTTGTAATTATTATTATTCGCCCAGAGTCGGCTGAGATCGGTTCAGAAAACGAATGAATGAATGAATATTATTATTATTATTATTATTATTATTATTATTATATAGTAACAGTAGGTTATATAATGATGTCTGCTCATCTCTCCAAAAGCTGTTTAGTGTAGTGAAGGCTGGAATGCAGTGGTGTTCAGGTTTGGTTTCTGGTTTCATGCTGTTGGTATCAGATTCTGACTCCACCGTCTGTATAAAAGTAAAGTCTGTTGGGATTTTTATAGCCGAGTCTGCTGGTTCATCAGGCTGAAGCTTATCACTGTTCAATTTCAAGTTCAAGAAGCTTTATTGTCATTTCAACCACATATAGCTGACGCAGTACACAGTGAAACGAAACAACGTTTCTCCAGGACCAGGTGCTACATAAACATACAACAAGGATCAAATCAAAAATCGTACAACAAAACAACACAGAGCTACGACCAGTTTTTTTTTTCTAGCCACATAAAGTGCAAAGTGTGCAGTTATGTGCAAACAGTGCAGGACTGTTACAGACAGTACAGTGCAACAACAGAACTAAAAAGAAAAAGACAACACAAGAATGGGACACTTAGCGCCGAAAGAGAGAGAAAGAAGGATTGTATGGAATATGAAAATTAAATAAAGGTGAAATGAAATGAAATGATGTACAGAGCAGCATTGGGTGAGGAAGTGCAAATAGAATATAAAGATATAAGTATAAACAGCAGCGTAATGAAATAATGACAGGAAAAAGTTGAGGTAGTGCAAAAAATAATGAACAATGTAAGTTGTGTGTGTGTGTGTGTGTGTGTGTGTGTGTGTGTGTGTGTGTGAGGGAGAGAGAAATTTCTGTGTGATCCAGTCCTGGGTGTTAAGGAGCCTGATGGCTTGAGGAAAGAAGCTGTTACACAGTCCAGTTGTGAGGCCCGAATGCTCCGGAACCTCTTCCCAGATGGCAGGAGGGTGAAGTGAGTGTGTGAGGGGTGTGTGGGGTCGTCCACCAGGCTGTTAGCTGTGCGGATGCAGCGTGCAGTGTAAATGTCTGTGATAGAGGGTAGAGAGACTCCGATGATCTTTTCGGCTGTCCTCACTATCCGCTGAAGGGTCTTACGATCCGAGACGGTGCAGCTCCCAAACCTCTCGATGGTCCCTCTGTAGAACACAGTCAGGATGGGGGAAGGGAGATGGGCTTTCCTCAGCCTCCTCAGGAAGTA
>JAQMYF010000002.1:34892475-34906485 GCA_030014195.1 Neosilurus mollespiculum | reverse complement strand
TCTCTCTCTCTCTCTCTCTCTCTCTCACTCTCACACACACACACACACACACACACACACACACACACACACACACTCTCTCTCTTTCCATCTCTCTCTCTCTCTCTCTCACTCTCTCTTTCCATCTCCCTCTCTATCTATTTCTTTCTCTCTCCATCTCTCTCACTCTTTCCATCTCTCTCTCTCTCTCTCTCTCTCTCTTTCTCTGTCCACCCCTTTCTGCTTTCACTAACCAACGTCAACACAGGTTATAATGGAGGCATGTTAATAATTAACGTGAGAGCAACTGGAGACAATTAAGCCTGTTGACTGGCCCATTAATTTCCCTGGTAAGAGTTATGAGTGAGATCAGAGGGGGGAGGGGTGCATTATTGCCGCCTAATCAGTTTGTTTCCATCTCTTTCATCTCCCAAGGGACAGAGAACACAAAATGCATGTACCAAAAAGCATAGACCAACTTCTATCTCACTCGGAACTAATTTGACTTGACCAGCCAGAGCTCCCAGTTACGTTAGACAACCATTTGCGGGGACACAGGAATGACATTGTAGAACGAATCAGATCAATTCAACAACATAACCTCTAACCAGGTGGTACAGTGATGTAGTGGGTAGCACGTCCGCTTTAAAGCAAGAAGGTCCTGGGTTCAAGCCCTGGGCTTGAAGAAGGTGTTTCTGTGTGGAGTTTGCATGCTTTTACCGTGCTTGGGTGGGTTTCCTCTGGGTACTCTGGTTTCCTCCCACAGTCCAAAGACATGTACATTAGGCTAATTGGCTGTTTTAAATCACCCCTAGGTGTGGATGTGATTGTGAATGGTTGTGGGTGTTGCCCTGTGATGGTCTGGTGAGATGTTCAGCTGAAATAGGCTTCAGCCTCCCCGCAACCCTGCCAAACCTTGGCAAATGAGTAAGCGAGTAAGTGAGAATCTCTAAGTACACCATAATGATGAGTGAAACAAAGTCAATTTGACCCAAATATCTGAGGTGAAATATATACTCTAACTGTTATAGAACGGTGAATTCATTTAAATAATCAATGGTGAATTTTAGGTAATAGCATGCCTCCTGCGTGAGCGAAGTACAGGAGTGAATGAGGTCTAAAGCACCATGAAGACTCAGCGTGAGCCGATCAGTCAAACCCCATTTGGACATGATTTGGGACGCATATGACACGAAGGGTAGCCATGCAGCTCAGACAGTAACAAAAAATCTGCAAATTAATTGCATTCTTACCCTAACCGCAAAATCAGCGGTGATCATTATGAGACTGTTTTCTGTTAGAACATATAAGTGCAGTGCCACTACAACAGAGACAAAATCCGTCTTACAGCAAGAAGGTGAGACGTTTCTGTGTGGAGTTTGCATGTTTAATCCATGCATGCATTTCTAGGTTTCCTCCAGGTACCCCGGTTTCCTCCCACACTCCAAAGACATGCACGTTAGGCTAACTGGCTGTTCCAATTTGCGCCTATATGTGAGCGTGAATGAAAATGGTTGTGTGTTTGTTGGCCCCCCGTGATAGAAAGTCAGCATTTAATAAATAAAACAAAAGCTGTCGATAATTCGAACCACACTTACCTTTCATTGCTATCTGTCTATCTATCAATCAATCCATTTTTCCTTCCATTAAAATCTATTATACTGTTATGGACGGGCAAGTTCCACGTGGTGTTCTTACTAATCATCTTACTGCAGTTCTTATGGGTCTGATGTTAATGGATGGCTTTCGAGCAGAGAGCAGCCTCGTCTCACTCCCTGCCGTAACTAAGCATAGCCTAACATTATAACCTGAATTCATTATTTGGCAAATTACTTTACCCTTTAATCTAAAACTGCACAGTCTGCCTTTAACTATGACTTTTGGATTATAGCAAAGTCTTAAATTAAACAAACTCAAATTATTATTTAGGTTTTATAGCCACTTCAGAGAAGACCAAACACAGTATCAATAATTTAAACACGCAGTCACGTGTTGTTATTCGTATTGCATCCCATAGCTGGTTAACTCTATACAACCATAATACACTTTTAATTCCTCTTCACCTCACTAATGATAATTTCATTTCCTAGACATTTCAGGACCCAAGCGTTTTGTTTCCGAGATCAAAGTGAGTACACATCAGTACTCAGACCTCATATATGTATAACTATGGACATGGCAAGAGACTGAGACTGCATGTGCTGGGTGGCATTAGCATAAAGCAGATGTGTGTTTTACTAAATTCTGCCTTTCGGTCCTTGTACTTCAATCCATTTTTCTTGTGCTATGTCAACTGCAGGGATGATCAGTATTAAGTCCAGCACTATCTGACAGTTTGATGTAACCACAGTATGTCTTTTCTTTATGAATACACTTCAAATACAATGGAAAGCCATTTTAGGACAATGTTTAATACACAAATATATCACGATAAAACACCTCAGGCGGAGACACTGCTTATCTCAATATAATTCATTCATACATTCATTTTTTAAGCCGCTTAATCATCGTTAGGGTCGCAGGGAGTCTGGAGCCTATCTCAGCCCACTCTATGCGAAGGAGGGGTACACCCTGGACAGCTCGCCAGGCCATCACAGGGCCAACACACAACTATTCACGATCACACTACACCGGAGTCCCTGGAGGAAACCCACACAAGAACGGGGAGAGCATGCAAACTCCACACAGAAACACCTGAGCCCAGGAATCGATCCCAGGACTTTCTTGCAGTGAGACGGACGTGCTAACCACTGCGCAACTCTGCTGCCTTCTCAAAATAATTTGGATTTATAATGGATGAAACTGAAACCATCACTGTTTATTTAACAATTCACAATAATGAATTATAACTCTGATGAAATAGTTCATATCTCATGTACACATTATAGTTTCATGGCTTTAATTTAGCATCTCATGGCTACAGTAACCTGTAAGCTTAATTAGGTGCCAGGTGGCACAATGGCGTAGTGGTTAGCATGTCTGCCTCACTCCCAGAAGGTCCTGGGTTCGAATCCTGGGATTTGGCTCCTCTGTGTGGAGTTTGCATGTTCTGCCCGTATTTGCGTGGGTTTCCTCTGGGTACTCCGGTTTCCTCCCATAGTCCAGAAAATCCAAACTGGCCCTAGGTGTGAGTGTGAATGGTTGTGTGTGTTGCCCTGCGATGGTCTGGCGAGTTGTTTAGGATGTACCGCACCTTTGCCTCCCCGTGACGAAAAGTAGTGAGGATTAAACGGGTCAGCAAATGGGGTACAGTTAGTGAGTGAGCGATAATGTCTAAGTGTGAGCTCGTCGTATTCTGATCTGCAGTACATTTCCATATCTGTCATTTTTAAATTGTCTCTTGATTTTACTGTATTAGATTTTCTCCTTCACATTTTCTGTCACTAACTGCTTTAGGGTTAAAATCATATCTCCAGGATTTTTCAATCTTGGCCATATCTTCCGATCATGGAAACGATCCAGACAGAAATACACTTGAAACTGTTTTAGCTCGAAAACTTTGAACTATTCGTGAAAAAATTACTGAAGAAACTCTTGCTATCCTGTCAGTTTGACCCTGTCAGTCAGTCCAGGGTGTACCCTGCCCTTGCCAAGAGTCAGCTGAGAGGGGGGGCAGCCTCCCCACGACCCTAATTAAGACTAAACGGTTCAGAAAATAAATGAATAAATGAATGAATGAATGAATGAGAATGTACTACATGGTTATATGATGGGCTCAGTGCCATAACCTGCTAAGTCCATACATGATGAAAAATGAGGTAGCATTATATTCTGAGGTCTCTCCCCATATGCTGAAAATCACTCTAAAGTGGTCAAGCAGCTTCTTCGCAGCTGAAATCTACCAGTTTTACCTCAAGGATCTCCTCACTCCACAGACACCCTCTCAATCCTCTGTTTATCCACCACCTACATCCTTAAAACCCAAAGGACTAAACTTCACACCATGGGGGATCACGCTTTCGGGTCATCCACTCCCCGCCTATGGAATGTCCTCCCAGACCACCTGAGGGCACCGCAGAGCATGGACACTGTTAAATGTACCCTGAAAACCCACCTTTTTTCTCTGCAGCATATATAAAATGTATAATAATAATAATAATAATAATAATAATAATAATAATAATAAAAATTATTATTATAATAATAATAATAATAATAATAATTATTATTATTATTATTCTATCCCTTACATTGAGTCTATATTTTTATTATAACCTTTAAAATTTATTAAGTTACACCTACAAAGGTTAAAAAACACACAAATAACAATATTTTAAGAAAATAATTCACCAAAAAAATATATTTTTTCAATAATGTTTTCAAACACCTTGTTAGGAGTTTTATGAAGACCTTTCCCCCCCTACATTTTCTCCCTTAATTAGTTGTATCCAAATACCACCTGTCAAGTATGGCGTCCAACCAGGGAGAGGCGTAAGCATGCACATGCCCCCTCCGTGACAGGTGGGGCTGCCACCTGATTCTTTATGAACTGCTGCACATGCACATTTTAGGGAGGCCTTATACACTTGGAGGGAAATCACTATATGCCCCTTTCTATGAATGAGCTCACAGACACCCATGGTTGGCTGGTGATTGCGTGAGTGACAGTGAAGTGAGTGTATGCTATCGCTCCTGTGAGAGCTCAGCCAGTTGGATCACGACAGCCAATTGCGTCATCAGACTAGATTTGAACCTGGGCTCGATCTCCAAGTTGATAGTCATGCACCTTTAAAATGTTCTAATCGGAAGCCCATGGCATATGTCTTAACAGTAAATATGGTGGATATTTTTTGTGAAATTTACTTGTTTGAAAATAAGTCTTCAGTCTTAAAGTTTTTCCTTTGGGAAGACTAGACAAAATGTTATAAAACATAGACAAAAGTATTAAACAAGACTAATCAAGACATATAGGAAGGAAAGTATATCTTTGTAGATCTGCTTTTTTATATTAGGGTGATTATTATTGCCAGTAGAGTAAGGAACAACAACAACAACAACAAAACAACAACAACAACAACAACAACAACAATAATAATAATAATAATAATAATAATAATAATAATGATGATGATGATGATGATGATGATGATGATAATAATAATAATAGGTCAGCAGTTGAGTCCCCACTATCACCACTGTTGGGCCCTTGAGCGAGGCCCTTAACCCTCAGTTGCTCAGTTGTATTAAAATGATAATTGTAAGTTGCTCTGGATAAGAGCGTCTGCCAAATGCTGTAAATGTAAAATGTAATAATAATAATAATAATAATAATAATGATGATGATGATGATGATGATGATAATAATAATAATAGTAATAATAATAATGATGATGATGATGATGATGATGATGATGATGATGATAATAATAATAATACTAATAATAATAATAATAAAGATAATAATAATTTATATTGTCATGTTTCAATATCTAATAAAAGTGTACTAATTTTTTCAGTGAACAGCCAAAACAGCTTCCTCTCACTGACAAGTAAATTTCAGTTAGTTAATGTTTGACGGTCCTATTTTAAAATAGAAATCTGGTTGTAGTTTATTTTTCTTGTGTGAAACCTTTACAGATTGCAGTTTACTCACATTTTCATGTGTAGGATGTACTACACACACTAACAAACTCTAAACACACACTCACTTTACTTGAAGCTCACCTGTCCTGCCTCAGTCATGATTAAAAGATGTAAAAAAAAACTATAAAAATCTTGTTTTAGTTTACTTTTCTTTATGTTCCTACGTAGTATATACTAAAATGTAATTTAAAAAATTTCTCACTTGTGTTTCCATGTAGAATACTAAAACAGTGATTTGCCTTATGCTCGGTGGATGGCACTTAATGAAATAATCCTCTCAGTGTTCCATCTCTGGGATTATTTAACGACATCCATCATGCCTTCAGCGTGTACAACATGCTGTCACTGGGGCAGTAGATGCTTATTTATACAATTTATATTACTGCTTGGGAAGAGATATGTGCTGTGTGAGATATGTATAATTACATCATATACAGTAAGTGGCACATCCGCCAAGCAAGATCACAGCAAGATGGTCCTGGGGTCAAGCCTCGGGCTTGGTTCGGGTGATTCTGTGTGGAGTTTGCATGTTAACCCCGTGCTTTTATGGGTTTCCTCTGGGTACTCTGGTTTCCTTCCACAGTCCAAGGACATGCACATTAGATTAATTGGTTGTTCCAGATTGCCTGCAGTTATGAGTGTTGGCCATGCGATGGTTTGGCGAGTTGTTCACAGTGTACCCCACCTTTGCCCAGTGTCGGCCCACGACCCTCATAGAATTAAGTGTCTTAGTGAGTTAATGAGTGAGTGAGCCAGTGAGTAAGAGTAAATTAAAGAGTGAGTGAGTGAGTGAGTGAGTGAATGAGTGAGTGAGTGAATGAATGAGTCGGTGAGTGAGTGAGTAAAGTGAATGAATGAGTGAGCGACTGACTGAATGAGTGTGTGAGAGAGTGAATTAAGTGAGTAAGTGAGTGAGTGAGAAAAGTGAATAAATGAGTGAGTGTGTGAGTGAATGAATGAGTGTGTGAGTGAGTGAGTGAATAAATGAATGAATGAATGGGTAAGTGAGTGAGTGTGTGTTAGTTAATGAATGAGTGAATAATGAGTGAGTGAGTGAGTGAGTGAGTGACTGAATGAGTGAATGAATGATTGATTGAGTGTGTGAATGAATTAATGAGTGAGCAAATGAGAATGTGTGTGAGTGACTGAATAAATAAGTGAATGAATGAATGGTTGAGTGAGAAAATGACTGAGTGAGTGTAAGTAATTAAATGAGTGAATGGGTGAGTGAGTGTGTGAGAGAGTGAATGAATGAGTGTGTGAGTGAATGAATGAGTGAGTGAGTGACTGAATGAGTGTGAGTGAGAAAAGTGAATGAATGAGTGTGTGAGTGAGTGTGTGTTAGTTAATGAATAAGTGAATAATGAGTGAGTGACTGAATAAGTGACTGAATGAGTGAATAAATGATTGAGTAAGTGTGTGAATGAATTAATGAGTGAGCAAATGAATATGTGTGTGAGTGACTAAATGAATGAGTGAATGAATGAATGAGTGAGTGAGTGAGTGAGTGAGTGTGTATGAGTAAATAAATGAGTGAATGGGTGAGTGAGTGTGTGAAAGAGTGAATGAATGAGTGAGTAAATGAGGAAATGATTCAGTGAATGAGTGAGCAAATAAGTGAGTAAATTAGTGAGTGAATGAGTGAATGAGTGAATGAATGAATAGGTGTGTGAGTGAGTGAATGAGTAAGTAAATAAATGAATGAATGAGAAAGTGAGTGAGTGAGTGAATGAGTGAGTGAATGAACGAATGAATAAGTGTGTAAGTGAATGAATAAGTGAGTGAATGAATGAGTGAGTGAAAAAATGAGTGTGTGAGTCAATGAAGGCGTGAATAAATGAATGAATAAGTGTGTGAGTAAGTGAATGAGTGAGTGAGTAAATTCATGCAAAAATGAGTGAGTGAGTGAGTGAGTGAGTGAGTGAATGAGTGAGTAAATAAATGAATGAATGAGAAAGTGAGTGAGTGAGTGAATGAGTGAGTGAATGAACGAATGAATAAGTGTGTAACTGAATGAATAAGTGAGTGAATGAATAAGTGAGTGAATAAATGAGTGTGTGAGTGAATGAAGGAGTGAATAAATGAATGAATAAGTGTGAGTAAGTGAATGAGTGAGTGAGTAAATTCATGAAAAAATGAGTGGGTGAGTGAATGATTGAATAAATAAGTGAGTGTGTGACTGAATGAGTGAATGAATGAATGAGTAAGTGTGTGAGACAGTGAATGAGTTGATGAATTAATAAATGAGTGAGTGAGTAAGTGAGTGAATGAATGAGTAGGTGTGTGTGGTGGAATGAGGGAATGAATGAGTGAGTGAGTGAATGAGTGAGTGAATGAAATAATAAATGAGTGAGTGAGTGAATGAGTGAATGAATGAGCAAGTGTGTGAGTGAGTGAATGAGTGAAGGAATGAGTAAGTGAGTGAATGAGTGAGTGAGTGAATCAGTGAATTAATGATTGAGTGTGTGAGTGAGTGAATGAGTGAGTGAGTAAATGAATGAGTGAATGAATGAGTGAATTAATGAATGAGTGTGTGAGTGAGTGAATGTGTGAGTGAGTAAATGAATGAGTGAATGAATGAGTGAATTAATGAATGAGTGTGTGAGTGAGTGAATGAGTGAATGAGTAAATGAATGAGTGAATGAATAAGTGAGCAAGTAAGTGTGTGAGTGGGTGGGTGGGTGAATAAGTGAATGAATGAATGGATGAGTAAGTGTGTGATTGAGTGAATTAGTGAGTGAGTGAATGAATAAATGAGTAAGTGTATGAGTAAGTGAATGAATGTATGAATGAATGAGTAAATAAATGAATGGGTGAGTGAATGAATGAATGAATGAGTGAGTGAATGAGCAAAGGTTCCATTTATCTCTAGTTTTAATTATGCTTCAAGCCTACAGGAGAAGTGTTTACCTTTCAGATAAAGTTCCAAGTAGAACATCTTGAGAAGATAAAGTCCATTTGAAGAACCTTCATGGACCCTTTTTTAAACAATATTACAATGAAATGTACTCATGATAATTTATGACTTTTGGAGGCCTTTGCTGTTTACTCACCGCTGTATTTAAACAGATGGAATTCTCCACACAGCCTCCATTTGAGATTTCACACTCATTTATATCTTGGCAAACCTATAAGGAATGAAGAGACCGAAAATTGATGAATGATGAAAATCTTTAGTGAGAATTAAATATTTGGCAATATAAAATATAAATAGTTGAAATCATGCATGTTGGAAAGAAATGGTAACCTGTTTGTTGGCGATGGCATAGTCACGTCCGACTCCCTGAACCTGAGGACCTGCATAACCAGCAGGACACTGACCACAACGGAAACCAGGAGACAGGTTGATGCACCGCACACCCATATGACATGGTTTCACAGTGCACTACAACCACAAGAACAAAGGCTTTACAAAGAACCACATCCTGGAGAACAGATTTTCTCTTCAGGTTACTTTTCCTTCTTTATATACAATAAAAGTAGCCTTCACTATAAATCTTTTTCCTGCCAACTCTGCTGAGACACATGGAGCCAGTCAGGTCAAATCTTTTCATATGTCTGCTCATGCTGCATCGCAGGACAGTATGACACATTAATCTCCTCACTATCTACCCACTTACACATATGAGAGCTCACAGACGCATATGATGGGTTCATGCCTCAGTTTTGATTGACAGAGGAGAGCGAAGATGCTCCACAACAATTTTGTCCCTTAAAAACTTTTACTCTCCCACAAACAGAAAAATGCCCCATAACTATTTCTTAAGGTTTAGAGATATAAAGCATTCCTGCTGGCTTCCTGTGTGGAGCCCCACCTCGTCAATGTCTGTGCAATGGGTTCCATTGCCCTCCATCCCCTGAGGACATGGTCCACATCTGATACCATTAACTGTCTCTGTGCAAGTCACTCCTGGATGACAGGGATTGGGATCACAGAATGGTCTTCGAACTGTAGTGTCTGTTTGCATACCTACAAAATAAATAAAGAAATACAGTATAATAATATGCCCTGCGTTGGCCTGGGGATCATTCCAGGGTGTACTCTGCCTTCGCCCAGAGTCGGCTGAGATGGGTGCCGGCCTCCCCGCGACCCTAATTAGGATTAAGCGGTTCAGAAAATAAAATGAATGAATGGATGAATGAATAAATGATTATTAGTAGTATTGAATGAATATTATAATAATAATAATAATAATAATAAAAATCATCATAATCATGATAATAACAGCGGAGCACCACTGATAAGGGAAAAAATGTCTAACCATCTAGTTGCTTTTGGAATGTCACGTAAAACCCATAGCGTACGCCCGTCTGTCCCTTCGGCATACATGTACACGTGGGAACCCTGTGTTATTCTTTGAAAGTGTCATTATTATCAGGCAGTACTGATACTAAAAATAATTCAAGTAGTTCAAAATAGTTTGTTTCTAAAATTATTCTGATGCTCTTTTCAATAGTCTCCCTTGATTTTACACATTTTGGTAAAGAAAATGTCCACAAAATGCACATGCGTGGTCTGCAGAGTGTTGCGTGCGTAGATGATGTCAGATGTAGCAACACGTCTAACATTAGTATGTATACCTCATACAAGTTTAAAACAGAGGAAGAAAAATATTTATTTACTTTTACAGCATTTGGCAGACACGTTTATCCAGAGCAACTTACATTTATTACTTGCTTTTTGTACAGCTGAGCAATTAAGGATTAGGGGCCTTGCTCAAGGGCCCATCAGTGGCAGCGTGGTGATAGTGGGGATTAGACCCCCGACTTTTGGAACACTAACCCAGAGCATTAGTCACTAAGCCACCACTCCCCGGTCTAAAAACACCACTGCTCTGTTTAAAAACAGGGACGAGACGCTAAATAAAAATATATAGAATAAAATGTGAAGATTTTTAATAATTTAAGCACTACTTAGATTTTATATCTCGAAAAAGGAATATAGACAACAAGAGGCGTATAATAGTCGGGTCATGTGATGTGACGTCATGAATAACGAGGTGAGATAAATAAAGAACTAGTGATATTGTTGTTATTGGAATGTTCTCTAAAGCTACGGTTTCTAAACGACGTACTTTACATGACGAGACTAAGATTGCGTGTTTGGTTCCCTCATTTTTATTCCCTTCTATAAACAAAATGAATTCATCAATAATAGGTAGTACAAGTGGACGGGGTTTGAGGGTTCCCACCAAATACTTTTCATGTATAGGAAATCATATGGGACCTCTGCTTTTAGGCAGCGCTTAAATCTCTATAGATAATAACAATGATAATAATGATTAGAGGACAGCTCAGAGTGTAAGGTACCTCCACCAGACACAAATAGATTGTTATAACTTGGCATCGTTTTAATGAAATGTCTCCCCCTAGAGGACATTTGATGAACCTTTTTTTCCCTTATTAAAGAAAATAAATTTTTTCACAATTTTGGAAAATTTTTCAACATGATTCACTGCACGGATCACCTGCAAAATGTATTTTTTAATGCATAACTTTTAAGTTATATTGCACACAAACAAACAAACAAATCAACACAGGTGAAAACATAGCATCCTGGTGGAGGTAATAATGAGTATAATGTGATGTCACAGTTTAAAATGTTTCCTTTGTTTGCTTGTACAGAGTAATTATCACTCACCACAGGCTTCACATTCCATAACAGTGTTCTTCAGAAACACAATTTCCTGGATCTACATGAGAAGATAAGAGAAAAACTCAACAATGTATTACTCACATAAAGTAAACTCTCCCTCTCTCTCTCTCTCTCTCTCTCTCTCTCTCTCTCTCTCTCTCTCTCTAAAGTTGATCCATAATTAATTCACTGAATCATTCTCAGTGTTTATGATATCCTGGTCAATGTCTCACTAGATCCAGATTCTAACTTAGGAAGGGTGGGAGCAAGGCAGGCCTAGATTTGGAATAGAGCACCAGGACCACAGGGTCCCATGCACACATATTAACACATAGAGGAACATAAGGAGAACATCTGGAACTTGAAACAGACACTAACCTCAGCTTAGGCTAGAACTGGAGCTTTGAGGGGGCAGTGCCATCTGCTGCATTATCAACCATCCATCTATTTGCTGAGCCACTTAATCCTACTTGAGTTTCAGGGAGGCTGGAGCCCATCTCAGCCGAGTCTGGGCGAAAGTGGGGTACACTCTGGACAGCTCACCAGTCCATCACAGGGAAACATACACAACCATTCACACTCACGCAAAGGGGCAATTTGGAACAGTCAATTAGCCTTGCATGTCTTGGGACTGTGGGAAGAAACCGGAGTACCCAAAGGAAACCTTTGGAAGCACAGAGAGAACATGCAAAGTCCACACAGAAACGCCCTTGCTGGAAACGGAACTTGAACCCAGGACCTTCTTGCTGTGAGGTGGACATGCTAACCACTACACCACCATGTCACCCAAAACTGTTACATTAACATCAGTAATATTCATTCAGTAATAGGGAATCCTTGTTTGATTTCATTCAGTACTCCCTGGAATCCACCCAAAATGCACGAGTGGCATCACTTATCAATTCATTTGCACATCATCATCGACCTTATTACACATATACCCTCAACCCCACTCCCCGAAATAAATTCCTGTCTATGCTGCTGAAGGCAGAACGGCATTTTCATTCATTCATTCATTCTTAATGTTACTAACATCACAGAGAGGCTGGAGCCTACCTCAGCCGACTCTGGTTGAAGGCAGGGTACACCACTGTGGGAGGAAACCGGAGTACAACAAGGAAATACGTACAGGTAAGAGTAGAGTGTGCAAACTCCGCACAGAAACACCCTCACCAAGCCCAGGACATGAACCCAGGACCTTCTTGATGTGCTAACGTGCTAACCGCTACACCAGCGTGCCGCGCATGGCGTCTTCAGTTATTATTTATTTTAGTTGGTTTATAAAATGGGAATCATTTTACCTGTTGCTTAAGCAGTTCTTTAATTTCAGCCAGTGCTTGGTTGGTGCCCTTAATCTGGTTTATTATCTCTTCGTCTGTGAAAAAAAATTTTTAAAATATGTTAAAAGCTGCCAAAATTAAAACAGGGACTGTACCATAAATCAACATATCATGCACAACTGATGAAGAAAACAGAGTCATGAGGTATGATACAGTATGGTTACACTTGTTGTAATGAGTTTTCCACCAGGCCTTTGTGAGTCTCTTGTGTGAGTCTCTTGTGTGAGTCTCTTGAGCTCTCTGACAGATGACGGTTTGTTTTTAACCGAGAACAGCCAGATCTTGCCGGAATGCACACATTATAACTGCCTTAAATGTGTTTTAATAAATGAAATGTTTTTTCTTAAAGACAAAACTGTAACAGATGTTTTTTCTTAAAGACAGTGACGAGGACGAGAGTGCTGGAGTGAATTCTAAAGATGGGGTTCCATAGCATGGCTCATCTATCCGGCAGAAAGAGGATCGTAAAGCGTCACCTTCACCTCTGCTTCCGTGGTCGCTCAGAAGGAAGCTGAGTTCAGAACAGAACGTTGGCATATTTCTTTTCCCCTGAGACCAAGGTACCGCTCCTCTGCTGGGGTGGAAATGTGGTGTTTCCATTTACTACATCTGAGTTTTTCAAAATACATTCCTGTCGATAGTTCAGCAGAAGAACTGACTGCTGAAGTAAGAGATTGTAACTGGCTGATATTAATGCTGGTATTTTGGTTTTTGTGGATATTGACCATAAAAGGAAAACAATACTGATATAATACGATTGAAAAAAAAAACCTTTGTGCCGCCCAGGTTTCTGACTGAAAATGGAAAACTTTTGGTTTATAATGAATTAAAAAAATGTAATAATATTTTTAAAAGCTTCATGGTGGTGTAGGGGTTAACATATCCGCCTCACAGCGAAAACATCCTGGGTGTGTGTGTTGGTCCTGCCATGGACAGGCAAGTTCTTCAGGGTGTACGGTGCCTATGACCGGAGTCGGCTGAGATAGGCTTCAGCCTCCCCACAACCCAAGTAGAATTAAGCAGTTCAGAAAATAAATTAATTTAAAAAACTCAAAGTCATATAAAATGTGAGTGTATATTTTGGGGTATTTTTTGGGGGTAGTAACAACAGAAGAACCTTCATCTGTATCAGGAAGGAATTAAACCAAAACTCAGGTTTTTATGAACCTTTTGGTTTCCAAAAATGATTTGAATCGGACAGTGTGTGATAGTTCATAGAATTAAAATACGAAAGAGAGTAATACCAGTGAGAGGGGCAGTAATCAGTGTTGGAGACAGTTACAAATAAATGTAAAATTTGAGAATGATGCAAATGTTTAAGTACATTTTATTTTCTATTATATTTGTTTACAATTTATATTATATTTTATCATATCATTCTCTGCTTTAAATACATATAATATATAATAGTAATATCTATGTAAATAATTTCATTTATTGTTTTTATTTTTTAATCAAAATATCTAATATATA
>JAQMYF010000002.1:34866051-34885508 GCA_030014195.1 Neosilurus mollespiculum | reverse complement strand
GTGAGTGAGTGAGTGAGTGAGATAGTGAGTGAGTGAGTGAGTGAGTGAGTGAGTGAGATAGTGATTGAGTGAGTGAGTGAGTGAGTGAGTGAGTGAGAGAGTGTTTGCATAAGTAATAAAAAAATAAAATGCAGGATGGAAAGCATTTCATGTCACTCCAAGCACTATTCTGAAATATATCTCACTATTCAAATCCATCTATTATCCAAAGCACTTATCCATTAGAGTCATAGTGGATGCACACATTTATAGCTATGAGCAATTTCGACTAGCCAGTTGACCTTAAGTGCATGTCTTCAAAGTGTCGGAGAAAACCAGAGTACCCAGAGGAAACCCCTGCTAGAACTGGGACAAGAGGCTGAGAACCCCAAACATTCTCGCTGTGAGGGGACAGTGCTAGTCTCTGAGCCAGGGTGCCCTTCAATATTCAGAGTTTTACAGCCACATGGACTGAAGGTAAAGCAAACTACCTACAGATCAAACACAGCCCCTCAAATGTGTTTATTTAAAACTTCACGTACTCACCCTTGACATAACCAGTGATGATCATGATGAAATAGCCATGATGATAGGCATGATGAGCATGGTGGACTCCAGCAGCGATTTTACGAGTACGGACAGCTTCCTTCATGCCTACTAACACGAGTTTAATGGGCAGGAATGCGACACATTTGTAGAACAGGTTAAGCGGGCAGTAAAAGATGAGATACCTGTAGTATTGTTAGTAAAAAAACAGAAAAATGTACCAGCATTTATTTACTTTCTGAGATTTCTGAGATAGTATAGTATCAATAGTATCAATGTGAAAGTTAGACATGCATACATTTGATATTGTCATCGCTGTAGCCTGACTGTGCAGAATGCGCTCTGAGCTGAGATGTATAGAGCGATAGTTGATATGGGACGAAATTGGGATTGGGGGGTGAGGGGTGAGTTTGCACAAGTGAAGAGCCTGGGTACAAGTTGTTCAATAGGAACACCGATTCATTCATTTGCCGAACCGCTTAATACAACGAGGGTCACAGGGAGGATGGAACCTCAAATGACTCTTGGTGACAGTGTGGTACACCCTGAACAGCTCACCAGTCCATCGCAGGGCAACACACACAACTATTCACACTCACACTAACACCTAGGGGCAATCTGGTACAGCTAGTTAGCCTACTATACATGTCTTTGGACTGTGGGAGGAAACTGGTTTACCTGGAGGAAATCCATGCAAGCACAGGGAGAACATGCAAACTCCACACAGAAATGCCCTCGTAGAGCCTGGGGCTTGGACCTTCTTGCCAAAAGAAAATGATCTGTTGTTATCATGAGCACATATTATGAAGTTGCACACACAGAAATGTGCAAATCAAACTCTCTTATGATGAAAATGCTATAAGTTTTTTTTAGCCCTTATCATACTGCAGGCGTCATAAAGCTATGTGGCTTAAAGCAGAATGCTAGTGAAATACGTAAAACTCTTGGAGTACTGTTGCATCTCTATATCGCCTTTCCTGTCCACTTGATGGATCACCTCCCTTGGTGAGCTGGTAGCTCGTGTTTTACTGATTAGGCACAACAGAGGTCTCTGCCTGGCATTATTTAAACAGCTGTCAGGCTTGTGATGTCATACAGCGGGGTTAGTAAGCTATAGCCCCACAATTAATGTACAGCAGGGTGTCTAATCTTCTTTATGGGGAAAACTATCAAGGCTGTAAAAGCTTGTCACCTGTGTAAATTTGATGCAAATCAGTACGGCTACTGCCTGCATGTGGGCTGCAGAGTATCTGCTTACCAAACCTATCCAAAGACTCTTACCATACAGCTGAGGCCAGGAGGATGTGGCTGTTATTATGGAAATAGTCGATGGGGCTGTGTCCGAGCATGATGTCTGCTAGAATGTAGCTCCCAAAGCAGTAGAGCATTGCACAGAGCCAGGAGGCAACAGGGCTTCTGCGGGACACCTCCACTGAGCCTGCAAAACAGAGACTTTTAACCAATCAAAACTCGGGATTTAACTCTGGGTTAAATCATGAGCCACAGTCCAGCACACTGGATTTTTGCTTTTTAGTACTTGATCTACCAACCCAGTACTTCGCCTGATGTAACTGGATTGGACTTTGTGAAATCCAGCAAAATACAACACAGGAACAGGGTATAAGTACAAATAATACTGTACAAAAATGTATATGCTGCCTTGCTGTCGGCTAGCAAGGTGGTCAACACAGAGCCTGGTAAATTCAGAAAAGATTTAGAAATGATATCAGTAGAGTTAGAATCAGAAAGTCCTTTCTTTCCTACAACACTTCATGGACAAAAAGATCTTATGGAACAGGTGTAGCCATCAGGCATTTTAAAGGAGAAGTGATCCTATCCAATGGTGACTAAAAATAAATATCCATCCATGGCAACACATTGAAGGCAACTGGAAGGCCAGTGCCGAACTTTGACCCAGCCTGTTGTGGCATTTATGTATGAGACACATCCAAAGGTGTGAGTCATGTGAGTGCAACTCTAATAGAGAGCACTACATGCATTTTCCATCCTTTTTCTTCTTCAAACAAATGAACTGCAAACATATGCAAATTAATTGCATTCACATTTACAGCATTTCGCAGACGCTTTATCCAGGGTGACTTACAGAAGTGCTTTAAAGTCACTATCAGTGAATATATTCTTATACTGGTTCGCTAGGACATGGACTATGTATACCATCATACAAAGCTCAGTGGGTAGGCATTGTGTGTTTTGTTGTGTGTGTGTGTGTGTGTGTGTGTGTGACATTGTGCTAATCCAAGTACTTCCAAAAGAAGGTAGGTTTTCAGCTGTCTGAGACGTCCAGTGACTCAGCTGTCCGGACATCTAGAGGAAATTCATTCCACCACCTTGGGGCCAGAACAGAGGAGAGTTTAGATGCATTTTTTCTTTGCCCCTTGGTAGAAGGAGGGATCAGTCTAGCAGTGCTAGAGGATCTGAGAGAACGCGGTGCAGCGTGGGGTGTGATAAGTGCTTTGAGGTTGGAGGGTGCAGGTCCATTTTTGGCTTTGTAGGCGAGCATTAATGTGTTTTGAATCTAATACAAGCAGCTACAGGAAGCCAATGGAGAGAGCATAGCAGAGGAGCGGTGAGGGAGACCTTGGGAAGGTTGGAAACAAACTGTGAAGCTGAACTCTGGATCAGTTGCAGTGGTCAAATGGCACTCAAAGGTAGACCTGTCAGGTGTGAGTTGTAGTAGTCTAGCCCTGAGATTACAAGCGACTGAACAAGTATCTAAGTGGCCTCAGTGGAAAGAAATGGATGAATCCTTCGGATGTTAAATAGGAGAAATCGACATGATCGAGACAGATTAGCAATATGAGAAGAGAATGACAGGCCATTGTCTATGGTTACTCCAATGCTTTGTGCAGTGAGATCAAAGAGTTGTCCAGGGAGTTGACAAGATCCTGATGTGGGGATGAGTTAGCTGGGATGAACAGCAGTTCAGTCTTGCTGGAATTAAGTTTCAGCTAGTGAGCTGCCATCCATGATGGAATACTTGCCAGACATGCAGAGATCCAGACAGAAACATCAGTGTCTGAGGAAGGAAAAGAGAGGAAAAGTTGAGTGTCCTCTGCATAGCAGTGGTATTAGAACCCATGTGAGCGACCTAGAATAAAGGGAAAACAGAAGTGAACCAAGTACTGAGCCTTGCGGAATGCCAGTGGCGATGCTGCATGAGCAGATGTGGATCCCCTCCATGTAACCTGATATGAGTAACCTATTAGTTAGGAAACAAGCCACTGCCATGCTGAACCACAAACTCCAAGACTCCTGAGGGTGGTCAAAAGAGTCTTGTGGTTGACCGTTTAAAATGCTGCTAAAAGGCCAAGGAGGATGAGGACTGATGACATCTCTGCTGATCTTGCTACATGTAGCTTCTCTGTGACAGCCACAAGTGCAGTCTTTGTGGAATATGCTGCTTTGAAGCCAGACTGATTAGGGTCTTGGGGGTTGTTCTGCAAGAAGTAGAAAGGTAATTGGTTATAAATAGTGCGTTCAAGAATTTTAGAAAGGAAAAAGAGAAGTGATACCAGTCTGTAGTTGCTGATGTGTGATGATCCAGAGGATTTCTTCAGGATGGGTGGAACCCTGGCTCCTTTGAACACTGTTGGTACATGACCAGATGATATGGAGTTACTAATGATAGTGGTGGTAAAGGGAAGAAAGTCTTGAGAGATGGTCAGGAGAATTGTGGAAGGGATTGGATCCAGTGGGCAGGTGGTAGGATTGTATGATAAGATGACTTGAAGGATCTGTTCAGTTGAAAAATTGGAAACCTGTGCCGGTGAAGGGGAACTGGAATCTATGTTGTGTAGGACAGGAGTTTGGGTTTGAGTGATTGTCTGACAGATTTGTTTAATTTTTCCATTGAAAAGAAGTCGGCAAAGTCTTCAGCGGTCAGGAAAGATGGGGCAGGAGGAGTAAAGATGAAAAGATCTTGTGGAGTTTGCACAGAACCTGTTCAACAATGTCCAACTTTTTCTTGTAGAAGGCTGTCTTAGCAGAAGCAACATCAAATGAGAATGCAGATATAAGAGCATGGTAAAAAGCAAGATCTGTTTCGAATTGTGAAATTGCAATGTAATACTGTCAAATGAAGATTTTATCCAGTGATGTTAAATGTGTCAGGAAAGCTCATTAAGTTACTTCTCTAAGTGGTTTTGATGCTCAATTTATAAAAGCCTTGGAAATCTCCATCTATATGCACAGCATGTCATACAAATGGCTAAAGAAAATATGTTTTCATTTTCAAACATCAACATTAATGCAGGAAAATAAGGTCTAAAGATGTCAAAAGATGCTTCTACCAAATATGAATTCTCAAATCTTTTTGGTCCAAATAAAATTTTCAATAACAGGACATGGTTGACAGCAGTGCTGCCTGAAAGGCAAATCACAGGTTCCTGTTGATTCAACCTCATTCACACAGACTTGAATGGTAAACACTCTAAAGAAATTGAAAATGTGGTGATTTGGTAAAGCTTTCTGTGAGGAGACGGTTATTTAATATGTACCAAAAGAAGTCTCCAGTGACTTCACTGTCTCCAGCACTTTAGGCAAAGCTGTTCTCTTACATTCTCCAGGAACATTTTCAGGATTGTGGTGGAATGGGGCATGGTAGCATAGTGATTAGTTAATTGGCTAATCAAATCAAATCAAATCAAATGTAACTGTAAACACATAATAAATGTGTAGTTCTTTAATAAATATAAAATAACAACAATAATAATTATTATCATTATTATTATTATGATTTTTATTATTATTATTATCATTATAATAATAATAATAATTATTATTATTATAATTATCATTAACATTATTATTATTATTATTATTATCATTATTATTATTATTATTATCATTAACATTATTATTATTATTATTATTATTATTATCATTATTATTATTATTATTGTCATTATTATTAATATTATTAATAATAATAATAATCATCATCATCATCATCATCATATAATGTTGACAATCTGCTGTGATATAAGAGAAAAAACATTTTCATGGGCCCACATCACAACACCCTGGCAGGACTGTGAGCAGCAGAGTTTCTGGGTCATTTCTGGGGCACCTTTTTACTGTCATCATGAGATTTGTTATTAAAAGAGCACTGCTGCAACAATATGTCATGAACAGTTGTGATGATACATAATTCAGGCGTTTTTTCACTTCCACTATGAGCAATCGGTTGCTATAGAAACGGTTTACTAATGGCTTTTATAAATATTGTATTTGTTACTACAGAATAATCGGGGATAGATGCTGATTCTAATTAAACACAGAAAGTTGTGGACTGTTGCTCTTGTCTATTTAGGGCAAGTCTATTTATCGCAGCTGTTTGGCATGTGTGCCCCATCTATCAGGTTTCGGAGAGGGGGGTCGTCATTATTCCTCTGAGCAAAAAAAGAAAAAAATAAGAAAAAAAAGAGTGTAAATGTGCAGAAAAGAAGGAGCAACATAAATAACATAAGTGTGTTTGATCTACTGTTAGAAGACCTGGTATGGGATATAGCCCACACTTGGCAGAATGGAAGCAACATTTTTAAAGCACACGTTAAAGAATAATCTGGAAAAACATTGTAGACGGACGTGAGTTCCATCCCGTTTCATGCGTCTCAATAAATACCCGCAAAACATGAACCATGAATCTGTGCCACTTACCCGGCTCATACTTGAGGTAGAGTATGGACACGATGTAATAAGCCAAATCAAACACGGGAAACATGGCCATTTTTGAGAAATATTGGGCAAATTCGCCCAGATTTAGGGCGTCCAGTACCTCCATGGTTTCGGATGTGGAGCTCTTGACAGTATTAGTGCATGTAGGCCTGCAGGAGCTGCTTAGGGACCAGTGGACGGTGCGTCCGCGCAAAGTCTGTAAGAGTGAAAGAGATCTGGACACATTCAGCCTCCTATTAATATACTGCAGCTCATCTGCACCCCCTGCTTAAATGAAGATTTCAGGACGGCATGGAGCAGGAGATCGAGCACGGTGGTGTTATGCTGCCTCTTATTGGTAGCATCGGAAAATGTAGGCTACATATCCTTAATATCTCAGAAAGAGGGTCCAGCAGGAACTCTTACCACCAGTGCATCTCCTGCACACAGCATCAAACATGAGGATACTGACACTCCTAACACAACAGATTCAGTGTTTTTATGGGGCTTTCAGGAGATGGACTTGTGGGAGTTGAACCTGACTCTCCAGATGGACGGATGGTCAGTGAACTCAGGTTATACATACTTGCATACATTGCATACACATGCGCAAACATGCATACATACATATTAATTATTATTAATATTATTATTATTATCATTATTATTATCATTACTATTATTATCATCATTATTATTATTATTATTATCATTTTTATCATTATTGTTGTTGTTATTATTATTGTTGTTGTTATTCATTCATTCATTCATTCATTCATTTCTGAACCGCTTATTCCTAATTAGGGTCACGGGGAGGCTGGCGCCCATCTCAGCCGACTCTGGGCGAGGGCGGGGTACACCCTGGACAGCTCGCCAGACCATCGCAGGGCTGTTGTTGTTATTATTATTATTATTATTATTATCATTATTATTATTATTATTATTATTATTATTATATCAGTCCTGGCCGTTGACTGTACAGTATATTATCATTCATGGGTCCTGGCCAGCAGGGGGCGACAGTAAGTTTAGAGTCAATGTTGAGACTCTTATTGCTGTCAGAAGAAGAAGAAGGAAACTGTAGCGTAACAAGATGATCGGCGATCTGTTAATTTTCTGGTAAAATAATCAGAGTTTGTATTTTGTTTGGAGGTGATATAATCTCACTGTGCTGTGCTGTATGTAGACAGCTTAGCGTTGTTGTTGTTGTTGATGATGATGATGATGATAATGATGATGATCAGACTTCCACGTCACGTCTCTGATTTGGTTCCTGTTTCTTTTCAGTACTTTGGTGATGAACGCCGGGGCGGTTTTGAACTTTAAACTGTGAGTATTTCGTGTTTAGAGCAGGAGATGTGAGGTGGATGTCGGGTGACGGCGTGTTTACGTGTTTACTCTGCGTGTTTACGTGTTTACTCTGCGTGTTTACGTGTTTACTCTGCGTGTTTACGTGTTTACTCTGCGTGTTGTTTACTGGCAGGAAAAGGAAAGAGACGCCGTCACACGGATTCGGTGACGATCCGAGATCAACCACAGGTACCAGTACACACAGAACCAGAACTGCCGGCAGCTCAGTATGATGGAACCATAACACGGTGATTTACCTTCATTCTCAGGTGAGAACATCCGGGAGTTTTTACTGAGTCTGCGCTACTTCCGCATCTTCATAGCGCTGTGGAACATCTTCATCATGCTGTGTATGATCCTGTGAGTATCCACAGAGCCGGGAGCCCTGACACAACAACCACAATCTAATACTACACCACTCACCTGTACCTGTGTGTGTGTGTGTGTGTGTGTGTGTGTGTGTGTGTGTGTGTGTGTGTGTGTGCTCCTCAGGTTATTTGGATCATAGCCCATCACATACCAGCCTGGACACTAACATGAAGGACTATCCTCACAGTTTTTCGTTTTTTCGGTACTGGGATGTTCACCCCTGGCTCAGGCTCTACAGTCTCTTTGAACAGGAAATTTCTCGGTTATTTCTTCGGTTCCATCCTCTGAGCCAGTGTCTTATGGGTCCGCTAAAGGGTTTTATAAAAGGTTTTGAGGTCTGAACTTGGCCATGGTGTGTTTATTCATGTCAGATTGATGTTGCCGAAATGTGTATGTGAGATGAATGATGTGCTTGTGATCGCCAGCAGATACAAAGCATTTTATACAACAATCTCAGCGGCACCGCCCTGAAATCAATAATCTGTTTTTCTCCCAAAGTTTTTCTGGTGAATTAGTGGAGCTTCCTGTGAGTGAAAAGGTCAATACTACTCCCATGATATTATTACACAAGAATCATTGTAAAACAAATTGCTAAACAATTATTGCATAAATGATATCTGACAATTTTATTCAGTTTAGATGGAAAAAGTCATTTTTGTTTTTTGCAGGAGATAAACTATTAAAGTTACTTCATTACTCTGTCGTATCTGATCATTACATGAAAATGGGTAATAGACCGGCTCACAGCAGTGTCCGCACAGAGGTTCGAGTGTAATCAAATTTCATTTTCACACAATACCTAATGGAACTGCTGTGTCCTGCTCAGGGTCCCAGTGAATCCACTGGATCTATAGTGGGAATGGACCCTGCGTGGGACGTCTGTCCATCACAGGATACCATGCACAATATATTCATTTTAAGTCTGTTTAGATTAAGATTGTTTAAAGTTAAACTTAAAATAAAGTTAAAATAGATATAAACTACACATCGTTCATATTAGGAGAGATTCATTCATAGGACCTCATCCCACATTAATAATTATTAATCCAACCTAATTATCTTTTAAAAGGTTTTAACATTTCTAAGAGATTACTTTGTTGATGGGATTTTGTTTCTCAGCCGTAATTACTTTCTCTTGCCTTCTCACATACATGGCTCCAATGGGGGTTTGAACCCAGGACCTTCTGCAGGCGAATCAGACATGATGGCCATTACGTAGTGCAAGCTGCTGCCTAAAAGTATAAGCTGAACATTCATACATGTCAGTTACTGTTAATAAATCAATAAAACTCTTAAGAACAGTAAGAGGTGGTGGTGGATTTTGGTACTTGGTCCTTGAAACCTCAAACACATGGTTCCATTGGGGATTAAACCCAGGACCTTCTGCATGTATAGCAGATATGATGACCACTACACTATGGAACCTGATAGAGAACGTATAAAGGTGAAGAGAAAAGGGGAGAGGACGGTCCCTTGTGGTGCTCCGGTGTTGCTGACCACTGTGTCCCACACGCAGTGCTGCAGGCACACATACTGTGGTCTTCCGGTCAGGTAGTCCACAATCCAGGACACAAGAGAGGCATCGACCTGCATCGTCATCAGCTTCTCACCCGGGAGGGTCGGCCTGTTGGTGTTGAATGCTCTGGAAATGTCAAAAAACATGACCCTCACAGTGTTCGCCGGCTGGTCCAGGTGGGTGTAGACACGGTTTAGCAGGTAGATGATGGCGTCCTCAACTCCGAGACGAGGCTGGTAAGTAAACTGAAGGTGGTCCGTATGTGGTCTAACCATGGGATGGAGGAACATAAACAGCCACTATGATGATATGGGAAAATTCCCTTGGCAAATAATATGGCCTGAGTTCAACAACACATAGTTCAATGTCTGGTCCACAACTCGGCTCTTTGATGGTTATGTGGGCGGGGTTACACCACCAGTTATTGACAAGAACGGCAAGACCCCCTCCTTTCCACTTACGGCTCGCGGTGCAGTCTCTGTCGGCCCGGACAGTGTGAAAGCCTGCGATGGATGGATGGATTGTCGTTGGGAATATCCTGGTGCAACAATGTCTCCACAAAGCACATAAAACTACACTCCCGATACTCACTCTGACTCCGTGCTGGCGCTGTCAGCTCGTCCATCTTATTCGCCAGTGACCTCACGTTCCCCATTATAATAGACGGGAAACACGGCTTGTACCTTTTCCTCTCTGTAAGACTCTGCTGTCTCGCAGCCTCCCTCCTTCTCCTCCAAACCCAGGACCTCCTGCATGTAAAGCAGGCATGATGACCACTACACTATGGAATCTCCACCTACAGCAAGTCCTCATACAGGCATTTCATCTGTTGTAGCAGGTGTAGCAGTAGCCTAATCTTTGGTGGAAGGTGGAGCCTGTAGGAGATGAACTGGAGATCATTTATGTACGCTTTCTCTTATATGGTTTGTATTTCATGGTTTCACCCAATCGAGGGTGGGTTTCCCTTTTGCGCCTGGTTCCTCGTGTCAGCTGAGGAAGTGTTTCCTTGCCACTGTAGCCATGGGCTTGCTCATTAGGAAGGTGTAGGGGTTGTAGAAAAAAAAAAATTTTACTATGCAAAGCTGCTTTGCGACAATGTCAATTGTAAAAAGCGCTATACAAATAAAACTGAATTGGATTGAATTGAGCTCATTCATCAGAGAGGTGGTACTGACACAGGTTTGCGGTGGGGGCTTGTAGTCCATGATGGTCTGGATTCCCCGCCACAGGCCCCGTGTGTGCCTGCTATCGCTGAACTGGTGGGCTATCCTTCTGAAGTACTGTTTCTTAGCCTCCCTGATGCCGCAGGGCAGGTAGGCCCTAGCTGTTCTCAGAGCAGTCTCATTTCCTGCTTTGTAGGCAGCATTTGGAGCCTTCAAGAGCCCGTAGACTTCCCTTGGCAGGTAGAATAGTGAATTCTCTTGGCAGGTAGAATGGTTGGCACTTGATAATCATAAACTCCACCAACAGTGAGCAGTGTTTGCAGACCACAGCAGCGTCGTGACACCAGGCATTGTTTATGTAAACACAGGGTCCCCCACCTGTAGCAAGAGCTCTGTCTGCTCGGTGGCATGTTAGCCGCTCAAGCCGAATAGCGTGATCCGCAACATTGTTGTTGAGCCGTGTTTCCGTTGAGCATGTTTCTCAATCAATATTCTAAAAAAATGCGTCTGAGGTGCTGTGATCTCCTCTCATCCTGGATTCCACTACTCTTTCCAATAACTTCATGATGTGACTCATCAACTTTCTACCTCTGCAGTTACTGCAGATCTGTACATCTCCCTTGTTCTTGAAAGGTGTTACAAGAACACTTCTCTCGTTCTCAGGCATCCTCCCACCTTTCAAGACTTTATTAAACATCCTGGTTAAAAACTCCGCTGCTATCTCATTCAGAGGATTCATTCACAGGACTTTTCAGATATGAATTAAAAAATTACCCTTATAATCTTTTATTGGATTAATCCTCAAGACCTTCTGTGTGTAAAGCAGACAACAGCAAAGCTTCACAATGGAGTCTGTTAATTAAACTTTGTTAATGAAAAAACTAATTTAAAAATGACTCACAGAGCTTTGCTACTCAAACATAGCTACTACTTAAACACATGGTACTTCTGGGGATTAAACCTAGGACCTGCTGCGTAAAGCAGATGTGAGGACCACTACACCATGGATCCTGCCGTTTAATGCTCTGAGTAAACATTCCTGTATGTTAGAGACTGTTACTAAATGAGTAAAGCTCTTGAAAATGTCAATCAGTCATCAATAGAAATGATGAAATGTATAATAATAAAAAAGAAAGAGAAAAATATAATAAAAAGATGGCTAAACATGGCTATATACATTAAATACATATTATTGTTTTTGTTGTTATTATTATTGTTGTTGTTATTGTTGTTATTATTATTGTTATTATTAATATTATTATTATTATTGTTGTTGTTATCATTATTGTTGTTGTTGTTGTTGTCATTGTTGTTGTTGTTGTTGCTATAATTATTACTATTATTGTTGTTGTTATTATTATTGTTATTATTATTCTTGTTATTATTATTGTTGTTGTTTTTATTATTATTATTATTGTTATTATTATTGTTGTTGTTCTTGTTGTTATTATTATTATTGTTGTTGTTATTATTATTATTATTGTTATTATTATTATTATTGTTATTATTATTGTTGTTGTTGTTCTTGTTGTTATTATTATTGTTGTTGTTATCATTATTATTGTTGTTGTTATTGTTGTTGTTGTTATAATTATTACTATTATTGTTATTATTATTGTTGTTGTTATGATTATTGTTGTTATTATTATTGTTGTTGTTGTTATTGTTATTATTATTATTATTATTATTGTTGTTGTTGTTATTGTTATTATTATTGTTGTTATGATTATTGTTGTTATTATTATTGTTGTTGTTGTTGTTGTTATTATTATTATTGTTGTTGTTGTTGTTATTATTGTTATTATTATTATTGTTATTATTATCGTTGTTGTTGTTGTTATTAAAGATACCAGAATTTCCGTATTATGTATATTTTACTAATGAATCCTTTTATTTCTCCAACATTCTGAGGATTATTTCTTTTTCTTGAGGATTTTTTGGGTTGAATTCCAAATCCCTCTGTAGTGTGTATATAAGTGAGCTACACATGGGCTGAAATATTAGTATATTGTGTAGTGCACTTCAGTACAGTGAGCACACAGCCATTTGAACGCAGCCTACCAGAGGACTGAAATTTCCCATCAGGCACCGCGCGCTGGTTCCTCGTGATTGGTGTATCTGAGGCAGCTGATCGAGAGGAAGCTCCATAGCGACCGGCTGCGCGAGGTGAAATCAGCTCTTTTGTTAAGTTGCGCAACTTTTCCTCGATTTAAATCGTGATGTTCGAGCAGAAACACATCCGGTGATGTACTGCACGGTGCTCCAGCTCTCACAGCGCTTTTAACCAGCTGGAGGTTCGGACTTCCGTACACTGACCGCGGGTTCAGCCCGACTGGCGGACCATGACCACGGCGGCGGTTCCGGTCTCAGTCCCCGCACAGCAGCTCCGGGAGCGGCTGCTCCAGGCTACCGACGCTCACAGTGGGGTAAGTGACCTGTCCTCACCTGTCCACGCCTGTCCTCACCTGTCCTCGCCTGTCCACACCTGTCCACGCCTGTCCACACCTATCCTCGCCTGTCCACACCTATCTTAGCCTGTCCACACCTATCCTCGCCTGTCCACACCTATCCTCGCCTGTCCTTGCCTGTCCACACCTATCTTTGCCTGTCCACACCTATCCTCGCCTGTCCACACCCGTCCTCGCCTGTCCACACCCGTCCTCGCCTGTCCACACCCGTCCTCGCCTGTCCACACCTGTCCTCGCCTGTCCCCACCTGTCCTCGCCTGTCCACACCTATCCTCGCCTGTACACACCTGTCCTCGCCTGTCCACACCTGTCCTCACCTGTCCACACCTGTCCTCACCTACACACGGATGGCTTTTCTCTACACTTCCACTCTTTCCTGGAAGGTTTGAGTACCGAATGCTGGACTGACGCTCCAGGTCAGCTTCCACTTCCGGGTTAACCACCATAGGACTAGTAAAGAACTCATCTAGTGTCAGACTTTAACGAGTTTCAGCAATAAAAGTGATAAATCAGTTTTCATTATGTAAAACTGCTGTTGAGTTGCGTTACAGCACGAATAGGAAATAGAAATCTAATCACGACACGGAAATTAATAATATATTTTACTAGAAATAATCATTTCGCCCTTCAAACTCTTCTCGTGTCTGAAATCCTCCTTTAGCAGCTCTTACAGCCTTGCACAACTTTGTCTTTGTAGCTGTAAATTTGTGGAGGTAAGATGAAGAAATTTCACCCCATGCTTCCCGAAGCACCTTCCACCATTTGGACTGAATTGATGGGCACTTCTTCAGTACCATGCGGTCGAGCCGCTCCAACAACGGCTCAGTCAGGTCGAGGTCCGGTGACTGCGCTGGCCACTCCATTATTGACAGAATACCATCTGACTGCTTCCTAAATACTTCTTATATATTTTGGAGTGTTTTGGGTCATCGTCCTGCTATAGGAGGAAACCAGGGCCAATAAAGCGCTGGTCACAGAGTCGGGCATGGTGTTGCAAAAGGATATGGTTCAAGATTCCCTTTTACCATGAACAAATCTCCCATTTTACCACCACCAAAGCACCCCCAGACCATCACAATTCCCCCACTATTCTAGACATCATGCCCTTCCGCAGCATCTTTTCAGTTGTTCGTCTCTTGTAAAAGTTGTTCTTTGTGACCCAAACATCTTAAACTCAGTTCATCTACAAAAGTTTTTCCCCACAAATCTTCCTCCGTCTTAATCTTTTACTTTAACTTACCAGTCTCAGATATGGGTTTTTCTTCGCAACTGTGCCTAGAAGGCCAGAATTGAGGATTTGAATTCGAAACGCTTTTTATCTGTACTGAAATCATTACAGAAGGATTTTATAATTATTAATTATGATTTTAACATGATTTACGTGGATTAGTGAACACAAGGTACCATCGGAACACGAGTATGATAGTTCATGAAAATGGGCCTCTGTACACCGATGTAGATACTCCATCAAAAATCCAGCTGTTTCCACCAAAAATAATCATTTACATCATTAACAGTGTCGAGACTGACTTTCTCATCAATTTTAATTTTTTAATAAAAAAGTGCTCTTTAATAAAAGGAAATTTCTAATGGTTTCCAAGCTTTTATTTATTATTGTTATTATTATTATTGTTATTATTCCCCTAAGCCTTGAGTGACCTGTGTGTAAATAAAGTAACACATGACCTCAGTATAACTACCACAAACATTTTTACTCCATGGTCAAGTCTGCAAATAACTTTTGAAGACAATCATAAATTAGAGATTAGAGTTTTAATTCGATGCTTGATTGTAGGTGTAATAACATGAAATCACAGACCTCCTGTTCATGTGGCACCGACGCCTGGAGATCCCTGGAGCTCAGGGTGTTAAAGAACATGTCCAAACAAACAGACTTTCCAAAAAAAAATTTTTTAAATCAGCACGTACAGGTTAAAAATTCCACACACGGATTTCTTTGTAAAGAAGTTTCCCAAAAGTTTCAGAAAAACATTTTGAGCAACGAATGTACAAAAACTAAATGCTGTGAATTATTAATGAAAATCAAACAAATCACCACACAGGTACAACTTTAGCATTTGAGTAGCGAGTTTAATTACTGCAGTAATAACTAAACGATCCGGACTGCTGTGTGAAGTATCCACACTCGGTAGGGCAGAACCGAACGGTTTTCAAAAGAAACAAAACTAAAGTTGATCGGTTCACTGGGATCCTCAGTGGTGCTGTGATGGTGCTGATATTTTCAGATCCAGGCTGATTTCAATCACCTCGTTCTCATCTGAAACTTGCGCACTTCCCCCACAAGTAGCGAGATTACAGAAATATATAAATTTGCATTTTTGAAAAGAAACTTGAAACTGATTTTGAGACGTTGGCTTGCAGGTGCACATGTGAGAGTTTATTCAAATAGGAAGAGGTTTTCCTGTCCGAGGCCAGATGTGGGCCATTCCACAGTCAGGGTCGGCTTTTTTTAAATTATACAAGAGACCCTGTAAGTAGTCGCCTTTTATACTTTATACTGTGTTTTGACCCAGAACAGATTTCATTTCATTCTACTGTAATAAAAGTGTTAAATGTGGTTAAAATGGTTAAATTCTGAACTGTTCTCCAGGTTACTGAGGTTCACTTCGTGAAATTCACTCTGGAAAGATATTCTACTGCCTGTAAGATCTATTTAGAATCTAAGTGGCTTTTTCAGGATCCTTAATCCGTCAAAAATGTCTTCTCCAGAAAGAGCATTTGTTCACATGTATAAGCGTGAATGTATGTTGAGTTGATTTTTTAAGGAAGAAACGGGATAAAAATTCTGTTTGTGACTCACATACAGTAGAGTACAGTGAAGATTCTACACCACTTTTATCTAAAATGGCTCCTAATAAAAAGAAGAAAAATTTACTTCTCTATAATTTTTGTGTGAAAATGTATTGAATGATGCTACTGTAGGCAACAAGAACCAAAAAATCATTCCAAGAATATTGAGGTTAAAGTTTGGCTAATAAACAAAAATACTGAAAATACCAATTTTTTCAGAAAAATTGAAAGGTGTCGCAAATGTTATTTATTTATTTATTTTATTTTTGCATGAGTGAAGTTCAGACCGTATGGAACGGTTCAGCGAGTGAAGAAATTAAAAAATGTGACTCTATACCTGAAAGGTTAAATGCTGTAATCAAAGTAAAGGGTGTTCACACTAAATATCGACTTTTTTTCCTCAAAAAAAGAAACTTTTGTTTTTGTTATTACTAGATATTGTTGTTTGTTTATTTATTCTCATCAGTATGATCCAATATTACATGAAATAAATACTTGAGTACTTGGTTTGTGATTAAACTTCATTTTAAGTTGTATAATTGTACTGTACTTTTAATTTCTTCACCCAATAAAAAATTCCATACGGTCTGAAGTTCATTCATGGAAAAGTCCAAAAAATTAAATTTGTGACATTTTCTGAAAAATTGGTATTTTCAGTGTTTTTGTTTATTAGCCAAACTTTTACCTCAATATACTTTTTGGAATAATGTTTTTGGTTCTTATTGCCTAAAATAGCATTGTTCAAAAATTTTCACCAAAAAATTATAGAGAAGTAAATCTTATTTCTTTTTATTAGGAACCCTTTTATATAAAAGTGGTGTATGATCTTGACAGCACACTACTGTATATATGGGTGTGTATATGTATATATACACACACACACACACACACACACACACACACACAAAGATTTCATCTCTCTCTCTCTCTCTCTCTCTCTCTATATATATATATATATTGAGAGAGAGAAAGAGAGAGAGAGAGAGAGAGAGAGAGAGAGAGAGAGATAAAATCTTTTTCTACACAAAACAACGACATTGCTGTAAACATCACTAGGAATAAGGAGCATTACCCTCCCCTTACTTTCAACCAGCAGCTCGGACGAACCATTCATTTAAGCTCGACACTTGACTTACAAACCATACAGTACTTAATTGAAAAAACTGCATTTATAAAAACACAATACTGCCACTGATTGTGCATGATCAGATCTCCTTTATGAAACGAGAATAAAACATTGACAGGACGATTAAAAAACTCGTCGTTGCAGTGAGAGATTAAAAACAGCATCTGTTTTTGTTCATAAGGCAAAATCAGGTCGGGTCACAGTGATGAGTTCAGTTACTTTCTGAAGCTTTCGTTTTTTTTCTTTTTTCTTTTTTTTTTTTCATTTTAACCGTTCGTGCCCTGCGTGACGACGGCCTTTTAATGCAGAACACAAGTCAGAGACGCCACCGAGTGTTTCAGTCCGCAGCTAAATAAGCAACAAGGAAAACGCACGCGTGGAGCCGTTCTGAACATTTTACAACACCGATATGAAAAATAGAGGAAAGGCTGCCGATTTAACACAAAAACATCAATAGATGTAAAAAATAACAGCACATCTGGGCACCTTAATGTTTATGGAGCAAAAGCAGAGCAGAAAGATTTCCATAGAAGACGTTGTTTTTTTAGCGTTAACGAGTTTAAAATTATTATTATAATTATAATGAAATACATACAGTAGCACAGAGGCGCTGCTCTTCCAAACCCATAAAAAGTAGAATGGGGGGAGTAGTACTCCTTAGTATTAAATAAAAGGGTTCAATAAATAATCTGAAACTTTAAATATACAGATTAAAACACAAACACATAAAACATACAGTCTAAAAAGACACGTGGTATCTTTAGGTAAACAATTCATCTGTAAAATATACAGTATAAACATAAACACAAACATAAACAAACAAATCAACACAAAATACTAACGGAAAAACTGCACGCGACGTAAAAATGAAGATTTATGGGGAAACGATCTCTATCTTGGTCTGGAGGTTCGATGTACACAAACAGCACAAAAGATGCATTCCTTGAAAAAAGATAAATACTGAAACACACAATGACATGAGAAGGTAACCATCAACTCACATGAGAACAAACAAACAACAAAAAACAACGAGCAAAGGACAAAATAAAAAAACACAACTCAACATGTAGGTGTAAAGAGGAGTAAAGAGACACTTGCACAACAGACGTGGTTCAGAACTCGCCGCCTCAGGAAACTAGCCAGCGTGGATACGGCGATGCCATGTCCACCTATGTGCTTGAGTGCCTCCTTTACCCAGATGTTGGCATTGATGTTGGCAGCATGCTATCGTAGGTGCCGTGAAGGGGGAGGGGCAGCGAGGGCCGCGGGCGCCATGATAAAACCGGGTGGCCATGCAGCTGCACAATGAGTAAGTTTCCAGCCTCCTCCTGTTCAGAGAGCTTCTTTTCTTTTCTTTTTTTCAGTTTGCTTGCTCTACAGGCGGTCCATACGGAACGTATCCTCGGTGGCCGGGTCAGCCAGCACTATGTCTGGGTCGTTTAGCATGTGCAGCCCATCCAGGGTCAGCGGGTCAATCTTTAGCTCGTCCAGTGGGAACTGAGAGTCCGCGTCGAAGCTGACATCACCCACGCCGGCCAGCGAGTTGCTCAGCTCCTTGGAGAGACTTGGTGGTGACTCGCCTGTGACTGACGTTTTCCATTTGAAAAGTAAAGAGACAAAATAAAGCCATATGATTTGACTGGGCATTTGCACTTACAACTAAGGATTAGCATTAAGGAAGGACTCATTAGGAAAGTTTTAATCAAAATCAGAATACTTTACTGGCTGAATTATTAAATTATCTAAATATTTTTATTTAATTATTTAATGGCTGAATAATGAACACAAAACAAACAAACAAAAAAACTCGCTTCTCGTTAGTGTTACTGGTATTATTATATCCACGCCCACTGGATATGGGCATTCACGCATTCGGATTGGTTACTCTACTACTAGGGTATCAAGAATTAGGGCTTGTGTCCAGGAAACACATTTATTTTTGCACTGAGAGCAATTTCATTTTTGTAACCTTCATAGCGTGCTTATCACAAGTGTTTACTTTTGCTAAGTTAGGATCTGTGACACACCCCAGGTTTGTGGTGACTGAAGACATGTGATCAGGCAGGAGTTCATGTTCACTTCACATAACACTTTAGGCAGGATTTTCACTTTTCATGACACACTGATGCATGCTCTCCCTTGATTCATTCTTGATTCTTCAACAAGTGGTCGTCACCAATCCAGGAAAGGCCTCGTATTTGAGGAGCAAAGTCTCTCCAGTTTGTCATCAAATGCATGAAAAATTATTAAAACGTTTAAAAACAAGGTTCCTCAAAAAGAAGGCTAAGAGGACATTTGGATATTTCACCCTCTGTGGTGCATGTTATCATAAAGCATTCAGAACTCATAGTCGCTTCACGCTATGGAGACAGAACCAGAAGCCGTGGATGACTGCAAAAGTGCGTGCTCTTCTGAAGTCGAGAGACTCCGCCTTCAGAGCAGGGGACAGGGCG